>JAJMDZ010000030.1:0-124826 GCA_030573835.1 Tetrapisispora taiwanensis (nom. inval.)
ATATAACATAAAAATATATATCTATAATTTTTAATTACAATTAATAAGTAAATAGAATTATCATAGTTCAAAATGTTAGTGCTCTGTGATCATTGTTGGGTTTCTATTGATAATTGCAATCAATTTTATGTCCTTACGTTATTTTAATTGTTACTGTTAAACGAAAGTTTTTAAAATTTTGGCCTACAAAAAATAAGGTCATTACAGATTTTTAGTTTACAAAAAAAGACGATATGAGGTGAACTTGATAATTTATAATATATTTAAGAAAGGTAATTTGATTATTGTATATATATATCTTGATTGCTTTAATCGTTCTAAAAGCTGCGAAAATAATCCGTTGCCCAATCTGTTAATAAAATGACTATAATTACTGATAAAAAAACAGATAAAGTTATCGATTCTGAAGAAATTGAAGTAAAGTTTAGTTTATTAGACTATATACGAATGTTATCTGGTTTTATATTATTCTCATGTTTGATCTCAAAAGTTATCACAAGTAAATATATCCCATTCCAAATTAGACGTAATGATACTTCCGTTAATTTAGATGTTCCAACATTTTGGTACGAAAAATATACTGAAGTTCCAATTATGTTTACAGAAGATGATCTTAAAGAGTATAATTGGGATAGTAAATTTTCAAGAATATTATTAAGTATTGATGGCAATGTCTTTGATGTTACTAGAGGTTCAAAGTTTTATGGAAAATGGGGTCCTTATAAAAAGTTTGCTGGAAAAGATTGTTCAAACGTGTTTGGATATAACAGTTGGGATCTTTCATCCTTATCAAAAGAATGTAATTCTAATATAGAGAACGCTACTGATGTGGAATTAGAGAGAATTAATAGTTGGTTACAATTTTTTAAGAGAAAGTATCCTCAAGTTGGATACTTGGAGAAAAAATGATATTTGATTATTATTAAAATATCTAAAATATTAAGTGTTAACTTGTTCTGATGCGATGGAAATTGGGTATTGTGATCGCTATATGCATTTTTGATTCTTCAATAACAATTATTTTTTGTCATTGAAGTGTAAAAGTTAATGATGTTGGAGTATATGAATACATTTATAATAACTATTTCCCGATAAATAGTGTTCTAATGATGACCTGAATTAGACCAAGTTGAAATAGTAGGTCCTTTTAGATTACTATCATTTAAGAACACTAATTCAAATTTGTTTCCGGATTTTTGTTCAATAATTTTTCTATATTCAGGAATATTTGCTAAGAAAGAGCCAACAAAACCTATTTTAGTACTTGTTAGTGACTCCTTTAATGTATCTTGATTAGTTAATTCAATTATAGCTTGTAACATCGCTACTAAATAAATCGATGCCCTTTCAAGATATATATTTGCTATTTCTTTACAAATGTCCATATATTTTGGTGGTATTATTTTTGATTTTCCATTGATTATATCACCAAATGAAGCACCGTCTAGTTCAACATTTTTATCGTATGGAATATTATAGTAATCTAATAAATTTGAATATGATCTAGATACATATTTACCGGAAGTAATGAATTCTAGTGGCATCTGGAGACTATTAGATTTAAATTCTTCTTCAAAAGGTGATAATTTGATAAAATCTTGTCCTAAAAAACCTGCTTCTGAATTTATTATTACTTTTTGATCAATGTTTGAATCTGAATAAAGTTTTTTAAATTCTGGCAACTCTGAACTTAATATTTCAAAACAACAATTTATACCAGTACCTAAAATTAAAGCAAGTTTAGAGTCCTTTGACATGAACTTCCAATTGATATAAACTGCAACGGAATCATTAATAATATCACAAATGAAAAATTTAGTCTTTTCATAACCAATATTTTGTGATTTATATTTATTAAACATTTTTTTAAGAATATTATTTAATGGTAACTCTTTCACTTCATTATCTAGTTGAAAGCCTTTACCCATTGTCAAGATTCTATTTTTCGAATCTAATGGGAAACTAAAAGTTGTTGAAATAAAGATTGATAATCCATCACTAAAATTTAATTGTTCCGATAATGAACCACTAATCCAAAACACAATTTCTTCGAAAAACTTTAGATTTACAACTTTTGATGAAACATTAATTGATTTTTGATAAATAATTTTAAAATCATTTGCATTTTGAAGGTATTCTAATATAGCAAATTTTAAAACAGTACCACCAAAATCAATTGAAACATAAATATTGTCATTATTTAAAATTTTAATACTCTCACGTATTACACCACTTGGCAACATTGAAATTTCACTATGTTGTAATCTCCATTTTAAATCATCTAAAAAATTTTCCTTTAAATTATCTATTGATTCATTTGGAATAAAAACTCCCTTTAAACTATTTATAGTATGAGAAGTAATAGTCATTTAAATTTATAAAATTCAATTGTATTGAATAACTTAAATGATGTATTTTATGTATATATTTTGCAAGCTTACATTTGTAATAAGTTTTCACAATTTTAGATAAATTAAAATGGTTATAATTATATAAATTAATCATAACTTTATATAAAACATCTTTAAATGAATTTCCAATTTATTCATGAACCTCATCGATTTTTTGGTTTTTGATAAAAAGCTATTTAAATCAAATGAATTTTTCACGTTTCTTTTTATTTATATATACATATATTCATTATTACGCGTCTTTTCTCTTGAAGAACGCCAGACTGAAAGATTAAAAAAAGAAGAATATTACTTCAAATTAATATTAATTTATTATCATATTGTTCCAGTTATTGACTAATCTGAATGGCATATATACTATTAAATCGATTGTGTTAATTAAATAATTAGAATGATTTAAGTTGATCTTTTTAAATAAGGAAACTGTGACAATTGTACAGTTACAATATGTTTTCTTGCTATTTTTAAAAATCCTTGACAAAGTAGAGGTTCATCCCAATATAAAACTTATTATTTCAACGTAAACAAACTAGTTTGAGGTTATTCAATATATTCTGAATAACATTTTATCATACTGAATTTTAATAAGAAACCTTAGAGGGTTTATGCTCCTCAATAGTTATCAAACCATTGTTAATATTTAAAAAATATAAAAATGACACAAAATTCAAATGTGCGTCACATTAGCATTTATAGCGTCAATTATCCCATTATCATATTAAATTAAAAATGTAGTACTTTATACAGCAATCCATATTATGTTAAGATATTCTAATGTGGTACAATTATATATTTAACTATTTCATATTTAATAGTAAAACAAATTAGACATTAATACATGGTATTTCTTAATTAAAGTTTAAAGTGATTGGTACTTAAGAAAATTTTGTTTTAATTATTTTTGGTTATATTTAATATAATTAATACGAACTAGAATAATAAAATGCATTTTAATGAGTTGAAAGAAACTAACTTGAAAAACAATTTTCAAGAACCTAATTCAGGCTATTTATCAGGAATATCAATAAAAGAATGTAAATTATTTGATATTGATGACCAAAATCCACATTTAGATTTAGAAAAAAATATTAATAAATTTAATTGCATTAAAAATCAAATTAAAAAGCTTTACAGGTATACAAAAATTCAAAGAAATTCATTTCATTCTTCAGGTATTCATTTTTGTAATACAATAGAACTATTTTATAAATTGTTTGGTGGATTAGATTTTGAATATACTTTAAAAGATAAATATGAATTAAACACTAATTTAAATGAACAACTTATAACAAAAGATTTAAATTTAGTTTTATTTCATAATCAAATGACTAAAATATATTGTAAACTTGATAATTCTTTACAATTTTTTGAGATGAAAATAATTTTACCATTAAGACATTTAGATGAAACTTTCTCAAGAATAGGATGTTATATTCAATATAGAGAAAATATTAATATTATGTATCATGAATTGTTTATTAAATATTCAGAATTAAAAGAACATACAAATAATTTTACAAGAACATTAACAAGCTCAGAAGAACTGTCAAGAGTTAAAATTGAAAAAAATTTATTATTAGTTAAAGAAGATTTAGAATTAGCAAATAATAAAATACATCGACAATTATATATATTGTTTGAACATTGTAAAGAATATTTTAAAACATGGTTCCTATTATATTATTTTACAATTTGTAGAATATATTATGACATACAACATTTTATGGAGGCTAGTAGTGAATATAAAAAAATGATAAACGCAATTCATAAACGTGGGGATATTACAAACATTAAAAGAGAAGATATATCAACACAAAGACATATTGATGAGTACGTTAATAAAAATAATTCTCAACAAACATTTTTTACAAAAGAAAATATCTACCCAAATTAATCAAATTATTTAGATCATTGAATAGTCTATTATTTAATATAATAAAATATAAAACAAGTATCAACGATTCTTTAAAATCATCAACTTAATTGTTAATTGAATCATCTTCTGATATATAGCATTAGTAAAAATGATTCAGTCAACAAGTTGTAATGTTATTACTTGAGATTCTTAAAAAATTTAAAGGACTGCGAGGTAAATTTTAGAAGAAGATGCCTTTAAAATTGTAAAAAAAGAATCTATTGAAGTTATAAAATAAAGTTTGTATAAAATTTAAGATTCTTCTTATGATAAGATATAGTATATACACAGATAGGTAGAATTTGATTATAATTTAGATTTAAGTATACCAACTTGCGTTTTAATATAATTATTCAATCAAATCATAAGAAAACATATCACAATGGTTAAATCATTCGAAGTCCAAGATCCTTTGAATTCAAGTTTAGAAGGTTTTGCTTTAACCAATCCTTCGATTACTTTAGTTCCAGAAGAAAAAATCTTATTTAGAAAAACTGATAAGTCTCAAATTGCATTAATATCTGGTGGTGGTAGTGGACATGAACCTACACATGCTGGTTTCATCGGTGATGGTATGTTAAGTGCTGCAGTTTGTGGTGATGTCTTCGCTTCTCCATCCACTAAACAAATTTTAAACGCAATCAGATTAGTTGCTAATGATTCGAAAGGTGTCTTGTTGATCGTTAAAAATTATACTGGTGACGTCTTGCATTTTGGTTTAGCTGCTGAAAGAGCTAGAACTCATGGTATCGATTGTCATGTCTCTATTATTGGCGATGATACTGCAGTCGGTAGAACTAAAGGTGGTATGGTCGGTAGAAGAGCATTAGCAGGTACTGTATTAGTTCATAAAATTGTTGGTGCTTTTGCAAAATTACATTCTCAAAAATATGGATTAGAAGGTACAGCTGATGTTGCTAATATTATAAATGATAGTTTAGTTACAATTGGTTCTTCTTTAGAACATTGCAAAGTTCCAGGAAGAAAGTTTGAAAGCACATTAGAAGCTAATCAATTAGAATTAGGTATGGGTATTCATAATGAACCAGGTGTTCAAGTTTTAGAACCAATACCTACTACAGAAGATTTAATCAGTAAATATATGTTACCAGCTTTATTAGATCCAAACGATTCTGATAGATATTTTGTCGATTTCGATAAGAATGATGAAGTTTTACTATTAATTAATAATTTAGGTGGTGTTTCTAACTTTATTATTAATTCCATTATCTCCAAAACTACTGATTTTTTAAAATCTAATTATAATATCGTCCCAGTTCAATCATTATCCGGTACTTTAATGACTGCATTTAATGGCAATGGTTTCAGCATTACTTTATTAAACGTTACAACGGCTACTAATGCTTTAAAATCCAAATTCCCAGAGATCAATTCAGTTTTAGATTTACTGAACAGCACAACTGATGCTCCAGGCTGGACTGTCGTTTCACATAATGAAAAGCCAGCTATTAATAATGAAATTTTAAAAAATGATGTTAAAGTTAAAGATGCTGGTTCTTATAATTTTGAATTGTTTTCTAAATGGATGCAAGCTGGTGCAAAGGCTATTGTTGAAGCCGAACCCCATATTACTTCTTTAGATACACAAGTCGGTGATGGTGATTGTGGTTATACTCTAGTAGCTGGTACTGAAAGCATTGTTAAGAATTTGGATAAATTATCCAGGGTCTCTTTATCAGAAGCTACTGCACAATTATCAGACATTATTGAAAGTTCAATGGGTGGTACTTCTGGTGGTTTATATTCCATTTTAATATCTGCTTTTTCCAACGGTATTATACAATTCTGTGAAGATGAAAGCAAACCTGTAACTTCGGAAGTTTTTGCTAAAGCATTAACATTTGCCTTAGAAACATTATTTAAATACACTAGAGCTAGAGTTGGTTCATCCACAATGATCGATGCATTACAACCATTTATCGAAGAATTCAATAAGACTAAAGATTTTAAGAGTGCAGTCCAAGCTGCCACTAAAGGTGCAGAAAGTACAGGTACATTTGAAGCTAAATTTGGTAGAGCCTCCTATGTTGGTGATTCATCAAATGTTCAAGATCCGGGTGCTGTTGGTCTAGTGGCTTTCTTAAAAGGTATTGAATCAGTATACCAATAAAATAATTCAATTTCCATTAGAATAATATAATATTATTTAGATTTAAGCACAACTGCCACATACATAGTAAATAAAATTTCAATTAATCTTTAAAGTAAAGGAATATTAATGAGTCTTCTGTTACGATATTGCATGCTTTTAATCTATAACATCTTGATATGTCATTCTTTACGTTACGCCTTTAAATTTTAGAAACGCGTTTTCCAAAATTTAAAGCTTTCTGAATTTTAAAGAAATAAAGAATGGTGACTTAATGAAATAAATTGGAATATAATATTTAATAGATGTGAAATAATCAACATTTTCCATAAATATAATATTTGAATATTGATTATTTTGTTGAATTACTTTTATATTTTATTATTTTAAGTTAGTTACATCGAATAAAGAGTAAAGAAAAATATAAGAAAATTAATTAATTTACGATGAGTACTGATTTTGATAGGATTTATTTGAACCAATCTAAAGTTAATGGTAGATTTCGTGTTGCCGATTCTGGTTTAGGTTGGAAAGCCTCCAGTAGTGGTGGTTCTGCTGCTAATAAAGCTAAAGCTCCATTTCTATTACCTGCTACTGAATTATCTACCATTCAATGGAGTAGGGGTTGTAGAGGTTATGAATTAAAAATTAATACCAAGAATCAAGGTGTTTTACAATTAGATGGGTTTTCTGAAGATGATTTTGACACTATTAAGAGTGATTTCCATAGAAAATTTGACATACAATTAGAACATAAAGAACATTCCTTACGTGGTTGGAATTGGGGTAAAACTGATTTAGCAAGAAATGAAATGGTTTTTTCTTTAAATGGTAAGCCTACATTCGAAGTTCCATATTCAAGAATTAATAACACTAACCTAACTAATAAAAATGAAGTCTCTATTGAATTTGATATTCAAGATGAAAATTACCAACCAGCTGGTGATGAATTAGTTGAAATGAGGTTTTATATTCCTGATACTGTTAAAGAAGAATCTGATTCTGAAAATATTAAAGCTGAAAATGATGAAGGTACCATTAAAACTGAAAATGAAGACGGTACTGTTAAAACTGAAAATGAAGATGGTGCTGTTAAAACTGAAAATGAAGAAGATGTTGAAATGGGTGATAATGAACAAGATGAAGTTGAAGAAAAATCAATGGCTGAAACATTTTATGAAGAATTAAAAGAAAAGGCTGATATTGGTGAAACTGCCGGTGATGTTATTGTTTCATTCCCAGATGTTTTCTTTACTACTCCAAGAGGTCGTTATGATATTGATATATATAAGAATTCTATTAGATTAAGAGGTAAAACTTATGAATACAAATTACAATTCCGTCAAATACAAAAAATCATCTCTTTACCAAAAGCTGATGACATTCATCATTTAATTGTTCTAAGTATTGAACCACCATTGCGTCAAGGTCAAACTTCTTACCCATACGTTGTTTTACAATTCCAAAAAGATGAAGAAACTGAAGTTCAATTGAACTTAGATGATGCTGATTATGAAGCAAACTTTAAAGATACATTAAAGAAACAATACGATGCTAAGACACATATAGTTATAAGTCATGTTCTAAAAGGATTGACTGGTCGTAGAGTTATTGTTCCTGGTTCATATAAATCAAAATACGATAGTTGTGCCGTATCATGTTCATACAAAGCTAATGAAGGTTATTTATATCCGTTAGATAATGCTTTCTTATTCTTAACAAAACCAACATTATACATTCCATTTTCTGACGTAAGTTCGATCAACATTTCAAGAGCTGGGCAAACTACAACATCAAGAACATTTGATTTAGAAATTGTTTTACGTTTCAACAGAGGTAATATCACTTTTGGTAATATAAGTAAAGAAGAACAACAATTATTAGAATTATTCTTAACATCTAAATCTTTGAAGGTAAGAAACGAAGAAAAAGAAGCTCAACAAAGATTACAAACTGCTTTAGGTTCTGACAGTGATGATGGTGATATTAACATGGGTTCTGCTGGTGAAGATGATGAATCACCAGATGAAGAATTCCATGCTAGTTCCGATGATGATGATGATGATGTTGCAGAAGAATTCGACTCTGATGCTAACTCAAACTCTGGAAGTGAAGGTGAAGAAGATGATGATTTAGGATCTGATACCGAAAGGGCTCCAAAGAAACAAAAGGTAGATTAAATTACGATTTAAAAAATTTTTTATATCGTTATATATAAATATATCAAGGATGTATGTAATATTTGTGAAATAATAAAAATGAACATATGAAAAAAGATCATTTTATATAAATTTATATATAATTTATCATTGAATCTGAAAGTTTTCGATGGCAAATTGAAAAATAAAAATAAGGTCTTATGGGGCGTACCTAATAAATAGTGAAAAAAAGCATATGAAAAATTAAAAATTAAGAAATTTATTCGATGAGGTAGCATATATTAGGACCAATATTATGAAGATAGACCTAGGTTAAAGCCAGTTATAGAGAGTAACTGAACTTCTAGTATAACCAAATAACTATTAATATAATACAGGTTAGTATTGCATAAAATATAATGGATGAAAAAGCTGATTTGAAAGATGATTTAGTCATTCTAAAGGATATGTATCCAGAACTTAAAATTGAAAATGTTGATTTAGAAAATATACAAACCCTACCTAATGAGATAGTCGGTGAACTACCGTTTAAAATTACATTGCATAATGATTTAAAAGTTATTTTAGAAGATGAAGTATTATCATTTTCTAGTTTTCCAACCGATCTGATACGGTTTAAGATACGAAATGAAACATATCCAAATCTTAAAGAGAGTATAGATTTGAGTTTCAAATCAAAATGGATGAATGAAAATGATAAAACTCTGATATTAGATAATATTAATGAACAATTTAGTGGGCTTACAGACCCAGATTCAGATGTATACGATCCTTACACGCCGATATTGATGTTAATGTTCAGTTATTTAACTGATGAAACTGCATCAGTTCTATTCCCTGATAATATTAAAAAATGTGAATCACCTGAAGAATATAATACATTTCAGAATATTAAAAATAAAATAAATAAAGAAGAAGTAAATAAGAAGAATTTTACTTGTTGTATTTGTATGGATACTAAAAAAGGAAGAAAGATGATAGAGCTACCATGTCAAGAAACAATAAACCACTTTCTATGTGAAGATTGTGTAGTATCATATTATTCTGAAATGATTAAAGAAGGCCATATTGAAAATGTGAGGTGTCCAGAATGTCCATATAAAGAATTAAAATTGGATACTTTTAAAGATTATGCATTGCTTAAAGAAACACTTTTTACACCATCAATTCCTGTTGATTTTTTTAATGGTATATTATCTGAAGAGCTATGTTTGAGATATAAAGAATTGTTTTATTCAAACTGTGCGACGAAATTGTCTAAACATAGTGCATCAGCATGCATTCCTTGTCCAAGGTGTGATAAATGGTGTGTTAAGGATAATCTAGATGATTCGATGGTGAATTGTGGAAAGTGTCAATTTGTTTTTTGTTTCAATTGTTTACACTCGTGGCATGGGTATAATAATAAATGTGGTAAGAAGATAAGAATTCCAAGAGAAGTAGTGGAGCAATATATAGATGAGGATGGTGTAGTGTTAGATGATACAAAGAAAGAAATCGAAGCTAAATATGGTAAAAAATTACTTGATGCAGAAGTTAGTGATTATTTAGCTGACCAATTATTAGATATTGCTATTGCTGAAAAGGATTCTAATCTTCAAAGGTGTCCGAATTGTAGAGTTGTTGTTCAAAGAAGTGAAGGTTGTAATAAAATGAGATGTGGTGTTTGTTCATGTTTATTTTGTTTTATTTGTGGTACAGGGTTATACCCAGAAGATCCTTATGGACATTTTAGAGAGGTATGGTCTGAATGTTATGGTAGATTGTTTGAAGGTATGGAAGGTGTTGATTCCTGAATAAATGTTCAGTGCTAATTTATAGACTAGTATTTATTATATTATATAACTTTTGATGAGTGTTTATTTAATAAATATATTTTTAACATTTTCCAAATTTCTGTTTTTTTTGGTGAATTATTATTTTTCTGTTTCGTCTTCCTTTATGTCATTGATTGGTATAGTTTTCTTAGCGACTGAATAATACTTCTTAACTACGATAGCTAATATTAATAATACCCATTGTAAACCGTGACGTATACAAGTGAATACAAACCCTGGACCTATTGTCAAAGTCAACATTTCCCAGCCATTTTCTATCAAATCATCTTTTTTTTCAAAACTCTTCAATTTCACAATATTTACTAAAGTTGAAGTGAATGTAAATAAAGAAATTATAAATGAAAAGATTGATAAAATTAAAATTAATGTTGGTAATTTAGTTTGTTTTTTCCAAATAAACAATAGACCACCGAATCCTAATATTGATAAAGCCAAAATAATTGAAGAAGTAAATTCTAATATTATTAATCTTTCTAAGACTGAATTTGATATAGCCGATATATATAATAAAATGACAGCACTTTTAAAAGCTTCAGAATATACAGGTATAGTATCAGACAATGTAATATGATTAATACCATATAAAATTTTCAAAAAATCATTACCATTATTTTGATCCATCTTCAAGAATTTATATAATGAATATAATGATAAATAATAAAAATTCTCTAATGAAGTACCGATTATATTTGGATTAGTTTTATAATTTGAGGAAAATTGTGATAGGTAAATTCCCATGTCTCTTATTAACATACCGAATAAGTCCATTGGACTGTTTGAACTCTTTGTACAATAATCCAGTTTATTTTTATAGTTTTTACAATAACCAAAATAATTCACTTTAAACGTATCATTACCTTCAATTAATTTATTCAAATAACCATTATCGTAAATTTTTGAATTTTTCATTTCACCATTCCATCCCATATCATAAGTTAAATAAGATAACAATCTTAAAATTTCATTTATTGTGGTAATGAAATCTTCAGTTAATTTAGAACCATTTAATATATTTAGTTTATAAACAGGTAAACAAAATAAGTTTCTTCCAGTTGTCTTGCATGAAAATATAGGGATATACAGGAATATTTGAATGACACTGACGCTCAGGATGACACCCCAAATAATGAACCTTTTAACGAACATGTATTTATTGTATGTTGATAATAATATGTTATGTAACAATTTTGTTACTTTAAACTAAATAAAGTAACAATTTAAAATCTTTATTTTAAATATCGAAAAACATTAACAAAATTATAAAATATATTTACCATTTTAATAAAACACAAACAACAGGATAAATCAATATAAAATTTATCAAATTCCATTGTAGTATTAATGGCTATAAACTGTAATATATACATGTTCTATTATAATATTATTACTTATTATCACTAAAATAAATAATCCTTTTCTGTCTACTTTCTGTCACTTTCTCATTCTGACACAAGACCGACCTGACACGTCTCTCATCCCAAACGCGAAATTTGAAAAAAATTAAAAAAGAAATAAACAAAAAAATTAAAATTCGAAAAATGGAAATTTAGAAAAAATAAGAGTCGATCGATTTCAAAGAATCAAAATTCAATGAACAAATATTGATATTAGAATTAAAAATAAATTTTAGAGATGTTACTTAAATGAGATTATAAATTTAATTTATTTATATTTGGTTAAAATTAGTTAATATATTAAAATCTTTAGTTCTGGGGTCTCTAATAAAGTGCAAATAACTAATTCTGCTACAATAAAATAAGTCACGTAAATTAATTACATTGTTGTCATAAATATTTATTGTCCTGAAGAAGTCAAATTATCATGAATGAAATTGTTCGTAATTTTTTAAAAGGTTGGCAAGTTATTGTTACCGATGAAAATGGTAACATCATTGATGAAAGTAATAGAAGACGTTCGAGAAGAGGTGGTTCAGAAAAAATATTTTTACAAAGTACAACTAATGGAGTCAGTTTCACAAGAGGTGATAGTATTATAGTTAATGATGAAGCTACCAAGACTTATTCAATTTATTTAATCAATGAAATTAGATTGAATACATTAAATAACCCAATTGAATTAATCGGTTTCACATATTTGAGATGGTTCGAAGTTGCACCAACTTATTTTTATAGAGAAGTGGAATCGAAATCTTTCGATGTTAATAAACCATTAGAACATTATAAAGAAAAATATTTAAAAGAAGTTAATAAGAATGAATTGTATTTAACAGCGGAATTATCCGAAATCAATATTAAAGATTTTCTTAATGTCGCAAATGTAATTAATCCAAATAATTGGAATGATTCAACAATGAAACCAGATCATGATTTTATTGTGAAATATATTTGTGAACCCGATTCGACTAATTTTACACCTATTGATTTCGAAAAATTAAAGATAAACCTAGTTGAAAAAGATTTTAAATCGTCAGAAAATTTTTTAAAGAGTTTATCAATTAATTCAAAGAAAAAATCAATCCCATTGCCTAAAATAAAATTAGAACCAAGTATATTAAAATTAAATAATGATTCAAGAAAAGAGAAAGAGAAAGAGAAAGAGAAAGAGAAAGAGAAAGAGAAAGAGAAAGAGAAAGAGAAAGAGAAAGAGAAAGAGAAAGAGAAAGAGACACAAACAGAACCAAAATCAGTTCTGATAACAGCACCAGTGCTCGTACCTGAACCTGAACCTGAACCAAAACGAGAAAAAGCAAATGAAATACAAGAAAGAGAAACCAATAAAGTAGCTAATAATAATATTACTGAACAAACTTCAGTAAAGAATAAAAAATTAGAAAATGTAAATTCAAACCGAGAGTCTCATCCTGTTAATATTAAAAATATAAATTCAGATTTAAATGTTTTTGATAGAGATAACGTTGGTAAAAAATTAATAATCCAAAATATGATGGAAGAAAATAAAAAGAATGAGTTAAAAAAAAATGAATCACAAACGAATAGTCAAAATAATAATAATGTATTGACTGGTAAAGAAAATTTAGAGAATAATATCAAAGATAAAATAATAGTCGATTTAGAAATAGTTGATGAAGATGATGAAGAACAAAATAATGAATCTGCAAAACAAAGAAAGCAAAATTTATTTTCTACAGAATCTACTTCTACAAGCAAAACATCGACTTCAAGTAATGAATCAACCAAACCAGTAAATGATGAATTCGCATTATCTACCAAAAGTAAATCAACTTTTTCTCAATACAACGATACTGAAAAAAATAAAAATAAACCTTCAATTCAAGAACGTATTGAAAGTAAACTAACAGCATTACGCAACAAACAAATAAATAGTGCTATAAAGAGGAAAATCTCGGTAGATCATGATGATAGTATTGCAAAAGCTCCAAAGTTGAATAATAAAAATGGTCAAAACACATCAAGTGATACATCACGGGAGTTAGAAGATTCATCTTTATCAAGAATTTCTAATATATATTCATCCGAAAATTCAATAAACAATAGTAATAGAAAACCTGGCCAGGGACAATTATTAACTACATGTTCTACCTCTACAAGAACTACTAATATTATTTCTGACAAACCTATTCAGAATTCAACTTCTAATAATGAATCATCGACATCGAATGCCAAGATAAATGATAATATAATCTATACCATTGCAGATTCACCGGAAGGTACAAGACATTTATTAGAAAGCGGAGCTGCTAGTTCTTTAAAACAGCCATTAGAGAAAAAATCAAATGATATGGTAAGCGAAATGATTAAAGATTCTAGCGCCACTCTTTCCACCAATAACAGAAACAATATTAATACAAATTCGGGGCAGAACCTTAATAATAAAACTAACTTTGATTTAGCTTCAAATAATTTTAAAGTTTCCAAATTATTTGAGATGCAAAACAAATATGGTCATTATATTAATGCATTGGCAAAATTTGAAAACCCACCAGCCAGAGAAGAATATAAAACTAAAAGTTGGCTCCCAGTTGATAATAAGAGATTAAAGGAAGCTGTAAATTTAAATGAAAGTTCTACCAACATTAAAAGTGACTATCTAATTGTCAAGCCATTTCAAGTACCATTCTTCAACGAGGATGATAATATTATAAAGAGAAATGAGTATTCTCGTATATGTTCGACTGTAAATTCATTGTTTAACACATGTTCTAGTGGGTTTATTTTAGTTAAAGGTGATGCCTACACAGGGAAATCTTACTTAGTTAATAAAATTTTGCGTAACATAGACGCGTATAAAGATGTTAAATATTTATTATCCGTAGTTAACCTTCAAAGAAGTGATCTTAACTATGATGAGCAACACCTTTATTCTATTTTATGGAATCGAATGTCAGAAAAATATGTCAAGAATACTAATTATAAAAAGTCTGTAGAGGACTTTTTTAAAAATGTAAACCATAAATATAAGAAACAAACACTAGTTGTAATAGATGATTTAAATCTTGACAAACAGGATCAGGTTTCCTTTTTAAAAACTCTAATATTATGGAGCACATACCCTGAATCAAAATTAATTATTATTTGTTTGGGCCGTGATCTTGATTTGGAATCATTACAGTTACCTCCAGATATTTTAAATAATTTATCATTTACTAGTTTAACATTACAAGAAATCAATGATAAAGAACTAGTGCAATTTACTAAATCATATCTGAAAACTTTCAATGGTAAATTTTACACCGGTTCAGGTCAAATTGTTGATCCACTAAATCCGCAAAACAAAAAAGAACACATATTTGAATTAATTTTACCAAATGAATCTACCTTGAATAAAATATGTAAACACGTTTCTTCCTTATGCAATGATATCAACGCTATAACCTCTGTTTGTAAAACTTTGGTGTACGAAAGCGTGAAATTTGCATCAGCTACAATCAACCATTCTGATACTAATAATCCTGTCAGAATTACACTATCAGCTGCAGTGTTGTCAAGAGTTTTAGAAAGTTTCAAATCAGCCAGCATGATTAAGAAAATTTATAATCTACCATATATATTAAAAATAGCGTTGGTCATTGCAGTAAACTATGATACTGCGAATTCTCAAAATAGTGAAAAACAACCTATTTCTTTACCAAAATTAGTACTTTCTACATTAAATGAGAAAAAATATGAAGATATATTTAAAGTTTTAAAGAAAATGTTACTGATACCAAATAATACCAACAATACGTCAAATGCAACATCTAACCGTTTATCAGTGGAGTTTATCAATTGGAATAGTCTCTTTATAGAGCTTCAAAAATTAGAACTTGTTAAAATATCAGGAGATGGGTTAAAATTAGAATTAACAATAAAAAGAAATGTTATCGAAAATATTATCAATAAATGGATAAAGGAGAAGTAGAGTAATTCAAGTATATACCCGTGTGATTTATAAATAATATATATATATAAGGAATTAAAATGAATGATTATTATTTATTGTCTTTTTATATATATAAATGATGCAAATATATTAATATAAAATGAATAAAGTAATATCGCATCAACTGATATGCAAATGAGAAAGTTAAACTATTCCTTTTTATTTCTACTGTGGTCACTGGAAGGAATTGTAATTGATGTGGATGTTGGGTAAGAGGAAGCTGAATTCCAGCCTGTTGAAGATACAGATGTAGAGCGTGTGGAGGGCACAGATGCAGGTATTTGGTTTCTATTTGAATATTCAGATGCAGTGTTTGGCACGAAATTTTGATTTTTAGTTGATGATTTGTTCAACTTTGCGTTCATACCGTCATGGGTGTTTTTATCATTAAAATTATCATTGTTATAATCATTATTATCATTATTATCATTATTTCTACTTGATTCTGTTCTTGTAGGACTATTATTATGCGATTTACCTATATTATTATTATTATTATTATTATTATTATTATTATTATTATTATTATTATTATTATTATTAAAATCATTACCCAATGTCTTATATATTAATAAAGGATCACCAATTTCATTAATTTCAGGTATTGTTAATGTTAAATTAAATATTTTTGATAATGCAATTTTAAAAATTTTTTGAACATTAATTGATTTAGAAGTAGAACAAAATATCAATGGTGAATCCATAACTTGTGCTATCTCCATACTTAATCTAGATATTGAATCTTGGTATTCCTTATTAAAATTTATAAATAAATCATATTTTGTACCCACTAAAATTGGAATTGCCATTTCATTTAACCCATTTGCTTGTCTAAACCAATTTTTAATTGAATTTAAAGTTTCCGGTCTAGTTAAATCAAATAAAAATACAATTGCAGCAGATCCCACTGTTGCAATTGGCAACATATTTATAAATTCTTTTTGTCCTCCTAAATCCATTAGAGAAAATACAATATCTGTTGATCGTACACTTACTGTTCTTTTTAAGAAATTCACTCCTAAAGTTTGTGTATATTCCTCATTAAATAGATTTTGTACATATTTAACCATTAACGAAGTTTTCCCTACTTGAGCATCCCCAATCAGACCAATCTGCACTTCGACTTGGTTTCTTGATTTGGGAACAGATCTTAAAGCTCCACTAGACGATGTCGTACGTCTATTTTCTTGGTGTTGCATATTCTTCTTCTTGTTATATCTAAAGTTTATTCTATGAAATATTATTTAATATGGTAAGAGATATTTTTCAAATACTCTATTTAATTTAATTATCTAATTATAAATATCCTCAACTTTTCTAACTTCCAGATTCTAAATAATTTTAACCTATTATTCCAACAGTTTAATAGCCACTATTTCACTGAAATTTAAAGTAAAAAATGGAAAGCAAAATTACAGATAATTATAACTGATCAATTCCTATTATTATACAATATCCCTGTTATCCCTACAGCAACTATAACCTACTTCAATTATCAATTGAATTATATTTGTTATTCAAATTTAACTCTTTTATAGTATTTAACTCATTGTTATCAAAATTCAATTTCTTAAAATTTCAAAATTGTTCAATAAGAAGTGTCACCCGGATACTGGGAAACGTTGATTTGATCATTGAAGTTGAATTATCTTCAGTCAACTAATGAACTTTTGTTCATTTATATATAAAAGAAGTTGCTTACGTTTATGACAATTAATTTCATTTCATTAAATTAGTTAAATATTACATAAGGGGAAATTTATTTTATCTTGTTATCATGCTTTTCCTTATTTCTGCGGTATTAGGAGATCTCGATGAACAAAAATTATTCGAACGAAGAGTTGCTATTCAATGCAATTTTTTTTCTCACTATTCTTCAATATCACCTTCTGATTGTCCAGACATTTCAACATTATCTTCATCGATCATATCTTCATCACCTATATTCTCATCATCTTCATTATTTTCTTCTTGTTCTTCTTTTTCAATTTCTACATCATCGAATTCATGATCCATGTCTTCATACTCTTCTCTGGTTTCACCTCTTTGATCTGCATCGTCCTCAATATCTCCATCTTCAACATCTTCGTTTTCATTATCGTGCTCACCAACTTCTTCTTCAGAGACTTCTCCATCATTCATATCAGCATCTTCAACAATATCGCTACCATTGTCCGAATCAGAACCTTCTTCCACCTCTTCTAATTCATCATTTTGACTATTTTTCTCTTGAATTCTTGCATGTCTTTCACGTACTTTATCGTCAACATCTTCATTATCAAATTCTTCTTCTTCATTTTTATTTTCATCAATCTTAACATTTCTTCTTAACAGTTCAACTTTAAGTATTTCAGAAATTTTATTAAATAAATCTGCATCTTTTAACCATTTATTTTTTGAAATTTCTAATTCATCAACTAATTTATCTATATCCTTCCTCATAGTTTTATTAATAAATTTTAATTCACTTGGTGTCTTATTCAAATTACTAGATATACTGTATAATTGGTCCGCAGCTTCTCCAGAATCAATAGTTTTTAAATATTGCTTTTTAATTAATTGATTAGTCAAATCTTTTCCTAATTTAATTTCCCATTCACTTAATTTAGCGACTAATTTAGTCTCACCAGTAGCTAATGAGTAAAGCTCTTCATTAGTATTTAATACATTAGCATACATTTCTCGAAGTCTACGAGTTCTTGTTTGCATTGTGACCCTTGAAAATTTTAATTCAGGTAAAGTTGTATCAACATGAGATTGCAATAAAGCAATATTATCTTCTTTTTGTTGAACTTGATTCTCAAATGATACCTTTTTAGCATCTAATTCATTTGTCAATGCTAAATATTTTAATTCTAATGATTGTTCTAGGTTCTCAATTGTATCTAAATTAAATACATTATCACTTCCTGTTGTCTCTTCTTCATTTAATTGTCCTGTTAAAATATTTTTTGATAATTTAGTAATTTTATTAACTAAATCAACATAATTATAAAACTGAGGGTCAACATCATTATAATTGACTTTAGTTACAACATTTTTAAATTGATTAGCATCCATTTCAATCAGATTTTCAATTTTTCCCTTTCTTGTTACCCACTAATTGTAATCTTTTCGATTGACTTTAAAATGCTCAAAATTGGATATCTTTAAACACTTGAACATATAGAAACAAATAATTGATACACAATAATTAGAATAATTAATGTTAAATGAATGAAGTAGTTATATTAAATCTTATATTACTTGTAACATTCAATTTTTAAATCAGTTTGGGACTGAATCTCATAATTTTTCTTTCATTTTCTTTCATTTTCTTTCATTTTTTTTGTTTTTAATTTTAAGCATCTTAAAAAATATTAATTGAAAAATACCATATTAAATAAAGAATTTGATTAAGTAAAAATAAATATTAATAATTAATGATTATCATTTACTAGAGAGGTATAATTATTTGTGTTAGTCACTAAGCAATATAAGTTATTCAAATAGTGAGCATTTCTATTAAAAATAAAAGACTGTGTTTTATTCTATTTTATAGATAGCAATTGAGCTCTAGAGACGTAATTTTGAATAGATTGTTTGATTCCAAAGTTTCTCAAAAGCAGAGACACTTATTTTTCTAAATTACCTAATTAATTAATTATAAAAATGAAATTAGAGAATCAATTGTATTTACTAGCAACCATATTTGCCTCCAATGGAGGCACAAAGAATCTTCTTATGTTGAAAGAAAATTTTAAAGATGTTAATGCTTTATTAGATATTGTTTGTGTTTTATCACCAGAATTAGAAGATCCAACTTCTTTGAAAGCTTTCATAAATGATATTGGATTACAAAAATTGAATAGTAGTAATGACGATTTATCCATTGATAACGATAGTTTGATTGTTCGTTTCTTAGAATCCGATAAAAATTTGGTTCCAATGATCGAAATGGATGTTGCTACTTTATCAGAAAGAGTTGATACAGTTAAAGAATATATTAATAGAACTCTAGCAGAAATAACTCTCGATGATAATATTAATTTTGATGATAAAATTTCGAGCTGGTTAAGACGCCGTATATTGTTATGTGATAATTTAAATCCTTATAACGTATTATTCAATAAACATTTATGGGATGGTGTTGATAAAACTAGTCAAGATTTTAAAAGATGGATTCATGGTATTATTGAACCGTTAGATTATTTTAACAACTCAGCTGATATTCCAATAAAATTAAAGATCAGAGAATTTGAATGTTCATTTCCAACAGAAATCATCAATACTATACAAACATCATGTTTCGATAATAATAATCTGCTGAATCATGATATATCTACCTTAATTGATGTAATCATATCATATTTGGATTATCTGAATTCATTAGATTTATTTTTGGATAATATTTTTAACCCTGAACGTTTCCATTTTAGAAATAGACAGAATTACACAATATTTCGTACAATTTTCACGGAATTTACTAAAAGAGCTCCAGAAAGTTTTCAAAATGAGTTCCAAAAAGCTTCTTTAAAGATTATATTTGAAAAGAACAAAGAAATGATGAATATTATTCCTAGTCATGAACTTGAACTTTTATTAAGCGAATTTGATGAAACTATAACATTATATAATGGAATCAGTGTGAAAACATTAAAGTTATATCTACATTTTATGTCAACAATTTTACAAGATTACTCTTTTACAGAAATATATTCAATTTCAAAAGAAGAAGAAGAATCTCAAATTGTCCATTTTACATCCACTGTTAAGGCAAGACTAATGTCTAGTACTTTCAAAACTTCTAATTCTAGCACTGTCCATGAAATATTAGATCTGATACCTGAAAACAATTCAGTTGATGATGATGCAATTTTTACTCATATACCGGCAAGTAGACAAGTATCTGTATTAATGGATATATTATTAGAATTAGGCGAATTCGAATTATTAGAAGTGTTAACTAGCACTCAAAATTCAGGGTTAGAAGAAACAGCTCTAGAAAAATATTTTTGGCATTTCTTCAACAATGCTTCAAATGGTTTAAGCTCTAGACCAGAAATTAAGAAAGCAGAAAAAACAGTCCAATTGCTGTTAGAACAAAACAAACAAAGATACCAGCATCTGGAAATTCTTTTGCATGTTGCAAATTTACTTGGTCATTACTCATTAAATTTTGGAAAAGGTATTCCTTTTAAACCTTCAAATATTTTTGATTACAAAAAGCATCCAAGTGGTATAATTTCAAAACTTTTAGAATTGAATACAGGACTATATAAAGAATTGGGAGAGACTAGAAATATATTAAAAGAGTTATTTGAAGGTATGAATTTAGAGACTGTAGGTGAATTTTTCAATCAAGAATATTCAAAATTACTAGAATTCCACATAGATAATGCTTTAGTTAATTTAGATTTTAACTTTGCTTATCACACAAGTAAAGATATATTAACAAAAAAAGATATCAACATTTCTTGGGCTACTGTGTTCCAAGTATGTAAATTTTCAGACCCAAATTGGTTAGATAACGAAATCCCTACTGAGATATTACTTTTGCAAATGGAACTTACTTCAGATTTGTTACAAAACTGTCCAGCTAAAGAAATGGAAATTGTGACATCTCAATGGAGTTCACTTGAATTAGAATTTTTATCTAGAGATGTAATTCACGATAAATATTCTATTCGTAATTCGGAAAAATTTAAAAACGATTTTTTCCAAACATCAAATCTATTAGACGGCGTCTCTTCTAGTGTCTCAAATTTCATTTCTAGTACTTTGTCATGATACCACAAAATAATATAGCAATAAAGATAAAAACATGACTTAAAATAATCATTATTGAATATTAAAATGAATAATAAATCCTTGCATTAATAAATATATAAATATAAATAAATATATATGAATAAATATCTCATTTCGAATTCTGTTTATTTCTTTTAGTCAACATCGCGATTATTCCTGTATTATTTTTTGAAGTGGTATGTTTTCTTCTTGTATCAGAGAAGAAAGAAGATACTTTTTTATTTGAGAAATTGTAACTTGTATTACCAGCTTTATTATTATTATTTGATTTTATTTTATTCTGATTTTCTATTAATGCATCTTGTGGCCTGGTCAATGTCTCGTAAAAATCGACAACATCACGATCAACCATAATCTTTGTTTTATCAAAATTCTGTACCTGAAGACCATCTCTAGATACAGCTCTTGATAATGCTACATATGCTTGTCCTACTTCGAAAACTTTTTTCAAATCTATTTTTAATTTTGGGATTGTTTGCCCTTGTGATTTATGAATCGACAATGCCCATGCTAGGATCAATGGTAGTTGTACTCTAGATACTAGAACTTTATCCTTCTCATCATCAATAGACCAATCCTCAGGTTTTACTAAAACTAATCTGTCTTTTAAATCTGAAGTTTTGAATAAGACTAATGGAAATTTTTTATTCTGTTTTGTATTCTCAAATAAATTATTAAAAACTTCTTTTACTAATTTCAATTTTTCTTCAGGAAAATTTAAATTTGGGAACAAATGTATAGCTGTTGCATATAATGATTCGAAAAGTTCTTCTGGATCAACTTGTGGGGCATTTAGATCTGGTTTCGAAAATAATTCTTTTGATATTTTTTGTCTGACAGCTGTGTCATCAGCTTCAGTTTTATCAGTCAATACTTTTAATTTTAATAAATCCATATTATCTTTATACTTATGTAAGAATGATGACGTTTCTTCTTCTTCAGATAATATAACGTTTAAATAAAAAGAGTATAAATCTTCATCTACGAATGCCACTATTTTACCTAATGAACCATTAACTAAAGTTTCGTCCATATTCTTAATCATCATAACTTGTGAACCTAATTTTAAAGGTAATATTTTTGGTGCCATAAAGTTATCTAATAAATTTTGCCTTACCTTGGGATCTTTAATGGAACCACCATCAACTGATGTATAAGCAAATATCCCACCTTTCAAATTTCTTAATTGTGAAATATTTGCAATCTCCACTTCTTTTCTTGTTGAATATAATTGAGCTGGTGCAATATCATCTTCCGGTAATGTTCTACTTAATAATTTAAATTCATTTTCTGTCTTTTCATCAATCTTACCTAATCTTGCTTTCTCTAGCATGCAAATAAATTCCAAATCCCCTTTTTGTCTAAAGACTTGTTCAAGTTTAATTGTCACATTGAATGCCTCATTCCAAAGTTTTGATTCAAATGCTTTTTTAATTGTTGGATCATTATCTTTTCTTACAGGTGGTAATTGGAAAAAATCACCAGAAAAGATTAATTGAATGCCTCCAAAAGGTTTATTATTTTTTCTTATTTTTCTTGCAACGAAATCCAATTTGTCTAAGAATACAGAATCAATCATCGAAATTTCATCTATAATCAATACGTTTATATTTTTCCATCTTTCTCTATGTCTCAATGATCTATTGACTTTATTAACTAATTTATCTGCATCTTCTTTACCTAAGCCAACACCAGCAAATGAATGTACAGTGGTACCTCCAATGTTACAAGCTGCCAAACCAGTAGAAGCTGTAACAGCAACGCATTCCGAACCATGTTGTGATTTCAATATTTTAATTAATTCCCTTAATAATACAGATTTACCTGTACCTGCACTACCAGTATAAAAAATATTATGACCATTTTTAGCTAATTTAATTACAGCATTTTGTTCCTCAGATAATACAATACCTGTAATTGTCTTTATTTGTTGTGAATTTGATAAATTACTCACTTGTGAACTAGTTACGCTTAATAAATCACTTACATCGGTACTTGATTCTTTATCTACGAAATCAACTGCAATTGTTTCCTTTGTTGATTCATCAATTAATTCAGAATCTTCTCTAACAAATAATGATTTTTTCCCATCAATTATATTTAATTCATTAATTGGATTTTCATTAATTTCAATAATTTCTATTTCATTATTAGTTTTAATTCTTTTATTTTCATTTTCAGAAGGTATAGTAAAAGACATCACCAAATAATTACAAAAACTTGATATTATTGTATATTATTATCAGTCAAAATTTTTATTTAAGGTTAGTTATATATCTATTTAAATAGGTTTAATATCTTATACTTGAGCTTTATATATAAATATATATATATATATATATATATATTTATTTAAGCTCATCGGTGAAAAAGGGCATAATTAAAAAAAAAATCTTACGCGTTTAATGATTTCGATGAGTATGAAACATATATAAAATATTTTATTTTACAAATAAAAAACAACAACATTTTATTATTTTATTTTATTTTATTTTATTTTATTTTATTTTATTTTATTTTATTTTACAAATTATAATTAAAATATACAAACACAACTGTTTATTAATCAATGACCTGAGATTGGTGCATTAGGTAATTGTTCTAATGAAGTTTCAATTGCCTTAATACCTTTTAATAAATCATCTTCCGAGATGACTAAAGGTGGAGCCAATCTAATGATATGATCATGAGTTGGTTTTGCTAAGACACCATGATCTTTCATTAATAGACACAAATCCCAAGCTGTTCTACCGTTTGCCTTCTTAGAGTCAATCACAATAGCGGTCAATAAACCTTTACCCCGTACTTCTGAGATGATACCATTTGATGAATTTGAATTTTTCAAATCATTTAATTTTTGCATTAAAATATCACCTAAGATATTTGCTCTTTCTACCAAATTTTCATCTTTAATAACTTGTAAAGCAGCAATAGCTACTCTTGAAGCCAATGGATTACCACCATAAGTGGAACCATGAGAACCTGGAGGTAAAGTTAACATAATTTTTTTAGAAGATAAAACACAAGAAACAGGTAAAACCCCACCGGAGATAGCTTTACCTAATAACACTATATCTGGTTTAACATTTTCATAATGTTCAAAACATAACATTTTACCTGTTCTACCTACACCAGTTTGAATTTCATCACAAATAAATAAGATATTATATTTTTTACATAACTGTTGAATCTTTGGTAAATAATCATCTGGTGGTACTACAATACCAGCTTCACCCTGGATTGGTTCTAAAATGATTGCAGCAATCAAATCACCGAATTTTTCAAAAGCAATTTCAATATCTTTAATATTCCCATATTTTAATTTATGATTAAAATCATTTGGTAAATTTGACATTGTATTATTTAAAAATGGACCGAAATTTTTTCTTGAATCCAATTCATCAGTTGATAATGAAATTGCGCCAAAAGTTCTACCATGGAAATTCCCTTCAACCCCTAAAATGATTGCTTTATCCTTTGGGATTTTTTTAACTTCATAACCCCATCTTCTTGCTAATTTCAAAGCAGTTTCAACAGCTTCAGCACCTGTGTTCATTGGTAAGACCATTTCGTAATTAAAATAATTTGTGATATATTTTGCAAAAGTAGCAAAACAATCATTTGAAAATGCTCTTGAAGATAGCGTCAATATCTTAGCTTGGTCTATCAAGGCTTCAATGATCTTTGGATGACAATGGCCTTGATTGACAGCACTGTAAGCAGATAAAAAGTCTAAATATTCATTGCCTTCTGGATCCCAAACTCTAGCACCATTTGCTTTGTGGAAAACCACAGGTAAAGGATGATAGTTATGGGCCGAATATTCGTTTTCTAATTCGATAGTTTGTTGAGAAGAGATATGTAACATATTTGTGTCGTTGGTGATGATTGTGCATATGATTAGAATACTAATACAACTACAATTACAACCACAACTACAATTCCAATTACAAATAATTAATCTCTCTTTATATATGTTTTCATCTAGTATAATTTTAACCGCTGATACCTTTTATCTTCTAATCTAATCTCGCATGTTTTAACCATTAAATAAAAATTAAAATTGGTTATCAAGGTATCCTTTAAAATTGCACACACACCGCATATTAAACGGCAACACGAAGCGAGAGCCAACGCCATTGACACTGCATACACCACCTCGCTAACTATTTCCATCTAGCACCACACAATACAATACAACAATACAACACAATGAATGATACAACACTGTAATACAACAATGTATGTAAAGGTTGTCCTTGTCATGTGACTTGTCATGTGACTTGTTTTTGCCGGGGGCTGGTGTCGGTCGTTGTGGTGTGTGGGTGTGCCCACGTCTCGCCCGCTCTCGCAACATAAACCCACACACCGCACGGTCTCCCTTTGTTTACGTTTTTGGGGGAAGGGTGTGTGGTGTGTGGGTGTGGGTGTTTTTTTTTGGTTGTTTGTTTACATGTTTATCGGGGCTGTCGGCGGCGGGGGTGTGGTGTGTGGGTGACTGTTGTCTTTGCGGAAGAGGGTAACACACACAATAGTGTAGGAAAAGGAGTGTGACGACGATTATTGATTGTACAAAGGATAAAATTTTATTCAGATTGGCATGAAAAAACGGATTTTGAAAGTATATAAAAGAAAGTTAGAAATTATTAGTTGCTACATTTTAATATATTTGATTTGAAAAACGAACACTACTCTTCAAATAACACAACAGTACACATCACAACAGTACACATCACAACTATACACATACACTCCAACGTTTTCAGATATGGAAAATATTAATACTCCTCCAAAGAAAGTACAAACCTCTCCAAGTGGCCAATCCCCTGCCCAGTTCTCGCAATACCACAACCAGTTGTCATCCATCGGTATGAGAATAAGGCAAAGCATGGATTTGAACAATACTACTCAGAAGTATCTAAATAATAGTATCAATACCAGCTATTCTTCAATGGTGGTCCCAGGCTATAAGAGACAGGATTTACCAGAAAATGTCAACGTGCCAATGTTAGTCAACGAGTCTACGATGTCTTCGTCTAATTTGGATTCAATGTTTACAAACAATCAACCACAATTAATTCCGTCTAATGACTCGAACACAACTAAGAGAAAGAGAGATTTTTGAAGAGGAAAATATCGATCTTTTTCGTTTTAAAAGTTTTCTGTAGCATTAATTAATTTATCATTCACAACTCCATTTTCATATATTTATTTAACTTTTAATATATATGTATCATTCAATTGTAATTCATTCTTTTATATATATATGTATGTGTGTATATTTAGCCGCCGTCGTTTTTTTTTCTTTTTCTTTTCTTGATTTTTAAGAGTATATAAATAACACAAAAAATTTTTTAAAATATGAACTTTTAATTTAATTTAATTTAATTTATTTTGGAAGTTATGGAAAGACATAATATCAATAATGGAACACATTAATAGAATATGGATGATTTGGAATTTGGTTTAGATGATACATTGAAAAAAAATGTTGAAATTAAAGATTTTTTAAATAATTTAATTGATTTGCATAAAAGAATTCTAATTAATAATAATTCAATTGAAATTTATAATATAAACAAATTAAGAAATGATATTTTGATTACTTTCAATGATTTAATTAATTTAAATGATTATTTGATTACATTCAATGGTAAGATTAATAATGAAATTAAATTAATTGAAAATTTAAAATTAAAATATGAAAAATTAATTGATAAAGAAAATAAATTACTATTACAAAAATCATATTGGGAAAATAATAAAAAAATTATCGAGAAAGATAATAAAGTTCATAATGATGACGAAAATGATAATAATAGTAATAATAATAATATTGTAACAATTAAATTTGATCATAGATTCGAAATGAATAAATATATTGAATTAATTGGTATAAATAATACAACTTTAAATAATAATGATGATAATACTGAAATTGATGATAGAGATATTTTATTAAATTCATTAAATTATTTAAATAATTGTGAAAATAAATTAACAAAAAATATTAATAATTTAAAAATCATTTTAAATACATTAAATAAAGATTATGATTTTATTAAAAATGAAAAATTAAATATAATTACTAAAAAAAATTTTGAGATTAATAAAATTAATGATAATTTAAATCAAATTAAATTGAAAAAATTAAATTTATTAAATTCACTTGGTTTAAATTTACCAAATAAATCAAATAAAAATAATTATCAAAAAAATTTATTATCATATTTAAATATTAAGAATGATTTAAATCAAAATGATGATATTGAAAATAATATTCTAAATAATATGGAAGATTTTATTGAATTAAAAATTAAAGATTTAAATGAACGTTTAACTTATAGAAAAGAAAATTCAAATATATTATCAAATCAAAAAAATATTTGGGAATCTGTAATTAATATAATAAATGAATTAGAAATTAAAACGAAAAATTATATACAAAAATCTATTTCAAATTCAATTGAAATTGATAATTCAATAATAATTTCATTCATAAATGAATCAATAAATTTATTAAATGATTTATTAAAAAATTCAATTAATGATAAATTAAATAATTTAGAAACTTTAATTAATACAGAAATAATTGTATTAAAAGATGCATCAATTCAATTATTAAATTTAAATGGAAATTCAAATAAAAAATTTAATAATAATTCAATTTCAAATGAAAATTTAGATAATATTAAAACAATCGAATTAACAAATAAATTTAAAAATTTGAAAAAACCATCTTTATTTGATTTAACAAGTACTTCACCACCAAAAATTAGTTTATCAGAAGAAACTGTAACATTTAATAGAAATATTGAGTCCGAATCAAGTGACGGAAATGAATACAATACTAATATGTCTTATAATTTACAAACTCTTGATAGTATTGATAACTTGAATTCAAAAATTAAAAAAAAAGATTAATCTTAAATTAAAATATGCATAATTATATATTTATTATAGCTTCAATTTATAGGTATACATACTTATATACATATAAGGTTAAAATCAATCATAGTATTCTATAATATTTTTAAAAAGTAAACTTCAATAACATTCAAAAATTAGATAAATAAATGCAATTAAGTAAAATAATTAAAATAAATATCATGGTATATATGGATCTTCTTCTTCAAGTTGTTTGGGTTGCGGAGGAGAATGATACCTTTTAATTTCTTTATCAATTTTATTGACTGAATTATCATGAGATGTTAGTGGATCATAAGCGTCATCATCTTCATCCATCTCATTATTATTTTGATTTTGATTTTGATAATTATGCTTATCTTCTATTATCGTGACTTTATCAGATATTCTAACTGATCTATTATCCTTTTTCTTGATCTTGTTTATGCTGTTTTTGGTTGTTTTATCGTTAATATAAGGTGTCACACTTTTACTTAAAGAATCACCCATTGATGGTGCACCAAAAATTGAAGATTTTTTCTTTAATGATAATGAATTCTTTGGTTCTTCAAGTTTAGGTTTATTGAAGATGGACGATTTCTTTTTAGTAGAAGGATAAAGTGGGTTTGGTGCAACAATTTCTCGACTTGGTTTTGGCTTTTTAATATTTTCCATTTTAACATTAATCTCCTTTACTTCTTCCAATTTTCTTTTACTGGCTTCTGTACTTACCTTATTTCCATAATCAATTTTATCTCTATTTATACTATCCTCAGTAACAATCGCTTCATGAGAACTTCTATAACGTTCTAATATTTTTGCAACTCTGGTATTGTTAATATCTAAAAATCCTGAACAGGCTAATTCTAATTTATTTCTCATTTTGGCATTAGCAATTAAATGGTTCCATAATTTATCTTTTTTCAACGATTCGTAGTGACCAAGAATCCATATACTCGATTTAGCTCTTGTTAAGGCAACATTCATACGACGGAAATCTTTTAAGAAACCAACACCAGTATTTTGATTGGAATCATTTGCTCTAACACAAGACATAATAATAATTTCTTTTTCTTGACCTTGGAAACCATCAATTGTATTAAAATCAACATATTTTTCAATTGGTAAACCAAAATGATTTCTGAATTCTCGTCTTAATCTTGAAACTTGTTCTTTATATGGCGAAATAACACCAATCTTTCCTGAGAAATCATATTTATTTTCAAACCTTTTTAATAAAAAGTCAACTAATTCAACAGCAACTTTACATTCTTCTGGATTACTATAAGACATTGTCTTTGAATTTTGTTCATGTCTACCACTTACAATATCAAAAAATTTATATGGACCTAGTGAATCCATTGTATGCCATGGCCTTTTGGTGATGTCAGCCATACCTGGACCATCCTTTAATCTACCATTGTAAAACTCTAATGATGGGAAGGCACTGATACTTGGATGCATACGATATTGAACATCTAATAAATACGGTGTACAATTCTTTTCCATTCTAACGAATAATGATTGATCATAATTTAAACTTGTTGCTTTACTGGACAGAACAGTTGGAGGTAATTGATTAGGGTCACCAACCATAATACAACGTTTTGCACCGTATCTTAAAGGAATTATCGCAGATAATTCTGTACATTGACATGCTTCATCAATAATAACTGTATCAAATCTGACCCCCAAACTTGATAATACATCATGAGCTGCACCTGATAAAGTCGAACAAATTACGTTACTATTAGCTAAAATACGAGCTTGTGCATTTCTTCTATCTAATTCTCTATTTCTATAATTGATTGAGTTTTGTTCTCTCATCTCATCTCTCTCTTTACCTAATTGATTAATTTTTTTGCTTAATTCTCTGATCTCTAATTGTAAAGCTGCAATCTCTTCGGTAGACATAGTACTATCAACAGATCCATTTTCAGCATCTAATTTAGCTCTTGCTGATCTTCTTTTTGTTACAAATGAGTTAAACGTACGTTCCAAATCAGGGTTCGAATTGAAACTATAATTTTTCTCAACAACTTTTTTCTCAACTAATTCCTCTAGCGTCATGTCCTTAATTGCAGAGTTAACGGCATCGGTTCTACCAATACGCACTACTGATGGATTATAAACAGCACCATTACTATCAACAATACCTTTTCTTAAACGTAAACAAATTTCATCAACAGCGGCATTACTTGGTGCACAAATTAATACTTTCTTCTTCTTTAACATCTGCTCTACTGCTGTAGTAGAGTTTAATTCTGTTGGAATTTTAATAACATTATCTGGCAAAGCATTTTGAGTAGTCAAGAAATGCCCAATTATACCTAAAATTGTCTTAGTTTTACCAGTACCCGGTGGGCCTTGAATCAAAGAGAAACCATTATTGGCTACAGTATTGACAACAGCTGTAGCTTGAGAGTTATTTAACATATAATTTCTCTTTACATTATCTATATCTTGAGTAGGAATTTTAGGTGGAGGAGGTGGGTTAGCACGTAATATTTGAGATACCAAATCATAATATTGTAGACCTTCTAAAGAAGTATATTCCCTTTCAACTGTGGTCATCTGCATTACTTTCATTGTATATATTTCAGATCTTACGGTCAAAAATTTTGTAAATGTCTGTGATCTGTGGATTCGCAATGTGACATCAACATTGTCATTCTTTGCGTTTTTTAATGTTTTAATTTTTGCTAAACATGTATTATGAGCTCTTTGGAAATGACCCTTTTTAATCTTTTCTCCATTTTGTATATTCGGTAGATGAGCAAAGACAATCATATCAGATTCTGAAATGTTAGCTTCAATAAGCTTATTCTTTTTAACTGATGCATATATTTCATAGAAGTCAGAAACAGCGGTTCGATTACCAATGATTATTGGGAAAGGAACATATTCTTCACGATCTCTTGCTGAACACAAACCTTGCCATGTTTCCAATAATAATAGTGATCTCATCACGTTTTGATACTCATCCACAGATTCATAAACATCTTTTACAGGTTTATATTCGCTAAGTTGTTTTCCATCTGGGAAATCATCTTTTCTGTTATAATCCCATTTAAGAACATGTTTATAAAAATGGTTCAAATCTACATTCAATCTTCTTCTCATATACTCTTCTTCTTGTTTAGCAATATCTGCAGCGGTTTGCTTCTTAACTTTCCTGCCGTGAATATCAAGAGTTTGTATACCTTTCTTGGATTTTGTAGTAGCAAATAATTCACGAGCTGATTCGATATCTAATTCACTCTCATCACTACTACTATCATTACGTTTAATAATTGGTTGTTTGGAACGGAATGCAGATTCACTCGGTGGATGAACGACTCTATTATTTAATAATTGTCTTCTAGCAAGTTCCATTTTTGATAATGGTGGAACAGATGAAGTTTTGGATGTTTGTAAACTTGGTGTTGTCGTTGTTTGAAACGATCCAAAAGAGGTAAGTTTTGTTTGAGAAGCTTTTGGTTTTCCAGTTATTGATGAAGCCATAGCTTTTCTTTGCAAAAATTCTGCTCTAGATTCTGCCGGGAAAGAAGAAGATATTAATCCTTTATTTTGAACATTCTTTTGTGATAAAGCTTGTTTTGCCAATTCTTTCTCTCTCTTATAAGTTTCAATCGATTCTCTTACTGAATCAGCTAATTTGCCATTGAATAGTTTAGCCTTTGAAAGTATTTCATTTGATTGTTGTTCGGTAAGTTTATTTGAATATTTCTTAGCCTTTAAAGCATATCTGGTCATCATATCTACAAGGGTATCATTGAATTTAATATTTTTCTCATTGGCAAGATCAGATGTCGAAGAAATAAGTCTAACACACGATTCTAACAATTGATCATCACTTAATCTCAACCAATACAACATATTTTTGATGGCGCTAAGAACACTATCAAACATAGTTACATCATCTTGATTTAATACTGTTGAAAAATCACCATATGAATCAATTAATGAACGACTTAAATCTAATGTATCCTTTGTGAAATTTTCTAATTCTGAATATTCGTATTTGGAGGCCCATCTTAGTGTACATTTATAAATGGTATCCAAAAATATCCAGATTAGATTCCATAGTTTACGAAATTCTGTTACGGAGTTATCATCTTTTAATGTCAAGAAATTAGAAATAATACCAGTTGTAGGGTCAATACATGTGTTTACAATATCCATTAAGACTCTAACTGCTCTTGGGCAAGATTCAAAAAATTCACATTTAATTAAACGTGCCAAAACTGAATTAATTGCCGATACATGACCAGTTATGTTAGTTTGTAAAATTTCTTGAATACCTTCCAATCTACCTTCTACATCGAAGGTATCATATAAAATATTCGTAGCAGCCTGATACAATTCATTATTAGGTGAAAATATACACGACCAAAAACCTTCAGCGACTTCATTGTCACTTAAAATTTCGGACATCTGTTGTGGAGATATATCTGCACATTTTTCTAATAATTTTGTTGCAAGCTTTAGAAAATTCGAAACTTTTGTATTATGAGTTTGAGCAATCTGAGTTTTTAATGGCACTTCTAATAACCCATTGATATCTCCAAATGAAATTAAAAGTTGTTTTGCTAATATCGGACCTTCTTGAAATGATGTTAAATTCAAAAGTTTAGTTAAATTTTCTAATAAGACCAGACTAGAGGAAGAATCTGAAATATTTTTCCCTGAATATAATTGATATGAGTAATGACATAATAATAATATATCCAATGAAATACATTTAGAGACCACTTGCATAGCTGATAATGATAATGATGGTAAATATGAATCCAAATGTTGGTATAATTCTGCTGGTTTTGTTATTGTTCTAATAAATACATCTAAGATCAAAGGATGATTAATAAAAATTCTAAAATCAATTTTTGTAAATAACATTGTTTCAATATCATCTTTTTCGTAAAGTAACTTCCTATCATTTTCTTTAATTACTAAAACATATCTTAATAGAGCAGACGAAGAATTCAAAAAACAAGCGTTGGTCAAACCTTTTGAAGAAGTTTTTTTGGCAATAAAATTCAAAAAAATCATCGAAACCTTTTTGATCATTTGAATTCTTTTTGAATCTGAAACTGAATGATAAAATGGAATAGTCCAAGTAACCATATCTGATAAAGTACCATTATCTAAAAATAAAGTCTCTTCATCATCATCAGGATTATTTTCAACATTTTTTAAATCTAACGCATATGAATCCCTTGCAAAAATTGTATCTAAAACGCTATGAAATGTATATGGCTCAATTTTTACCCAAAATTCTTGTTTGTATAATTCTAAGAATTCATTAAATGCTCTTAATAAAATTGAAATTGGTTTCATTTGATAAGGTGATGCTAAATGATTATACCATAATTTGAAAATTGGTTCTATAGTAAAATTTTTATAAGTTTGTCTTAATGATTCAATATTTTTTGGCAATTCCAGATACTCTTTTATTACAGATAAATCCATAAAACTTAAAATGCAAGTAAATTTCAACCAAAATCTTGACACATTAACATGATTCCAATTGCTTGGATCTTGTAAATAAATATTATGAAAATTAATTTCTTCTATGACATCATATGTGACTGTATCTGATTGAAATTTAAAATTTTTTGATTTTAAATAAATTAAAACATTTTTTGACCATTCAATTTGATCAGGTTTACCTTCAAACCAACAATAGATAATACCTGCAACAAAATTTGGTAAGATGATATTTTTAATTTTAGTTTTATCATTATTAGTATCATTATTAGTCTTGTTGTTGTTGTCAGTATTGTGGCTATCACTTGTATCTATCATTGGAATATATATATCATCTGTTTCTTTTCCAAAATCCGTTAAGGAATCATAGGAAGATAATAAAGGTAGATTTAATGACATGAAGAATGTGAAAATAGCATCGAAAGTACCTCTTAAATTTTTATCTAGTCTTAACATTTTTGGATTACATAAACATTCAAAAAATGCTAATTGAATATGTCTTGGTATATTAACAATATCATTTGATTTCTCTGAGTTGATATTATTTGATGCGATTAATGCTGAGGATGCAATATTTGATGAAGTACCGGTAGTACTTGATGTGCTGGTATTAGTATTGTTTGTTTTATTTTGAGTTTCATTTGAATTTGATAATGTTGTTGCTAAAGATGGCACGTTAGCTATATTTTGTAAACTTTTAAGCACGATCGGTATTCTCCATTTATCTACCATATCACTAAATTCATTCACATGTTGATATGCGACTAACCTTTGGATTGCAAAATGTTGCAGAATCTTATTTTTACCTCTAACAAATTGTAAAATACAATTTTCACAACAACTCAATGAATCAATTAAAAATTTCGTAACATAATCAATTGTATTTTGTTGTTTGAATGAAAATATTACTAATGCAAAAACAGAAATTTCTCTGAAATATTTATCACAAAATAAATGAGTACTTTTTGGTAAATTTGATAAAAATGAAATAACTTCTTTTAATATTACAGTTTCCTCTGAATTTGGTGTTTTACCTGAATAAACCAGTTCAATTTTAGGTACTAATTGTTTTGCAATTTCCCTAAATTTTAATAATTCATCATTTTTTGTCTTATCTGACATTTCAATTGTATAATTAATGTTTTATAATTAGGTGTTCTTAATAGTAATAGTAAATTCTTACCAATTTATAAATATTCTATAATTCAATGTTTTTTTTTGTATGTCGTTATCAGATCAAATTTGAGAACTAATAAAGCAATAGTGGAAAAAGTAAGTGAAATGAAAATTATTATTTATGAAATTAAAGAACTATCCGATTATAATATTATTTTATAAGTTATTGTTAGAGGTTTATATACAAAATTCTATTAAAAGTAAATTATTTTTGTGCTAAAAATCCAATTTTTAATTTCGAAACATCGTATTTTATTGTTTTCGTTTCGAAATTTTAAGCAAAAATTCTCGTGTTTCTACGGTGATTTATCACAAAATGTTTTGAAAAATTATATCATTCCATAATATCATTAAATAATTCAATAAATTACGTGATTTATAAGATAGTTCTAGTAAATAGAATGATTATAACGATATATATATATATATATATACTGGTATCAATTTACATTTTGTCTTTACTGGTTTTTATACTTTCATTGAATCCTAGGTTGTGACAGTAATTGCGACAAGATCTAAATTACATGCATTCCAGAGATCAATGAATGATACGTTCGATCTAAGAATTCAATCAAAAACTATTTATATACATAACAACATAATATACAGAACTCTTGATGACTTTTCTTGGGAAACAATAGTCATTTCAATTCAAATATTTGTCAATTATACTATCATCTCGTATAGCTTTACCCGTATGAAGTATCGCAACCATAAATTTCGAAGCCTTTTGGGGTTTTTTTGCTTTTTTTTGATGAAATTTAAAGTGAATTTTTGAAATTTTAAAGTTAAAATACATATAAAACACATATAATGTTCGATTAATTTATATAATTGATTTTATTATTGGTTTATTAGTATATTATACTGTAACCGTATACCATATTATTGAACAATGAGTGTAACTCCTATTAATATCTACTCAATTCCTGAATTACGTCAAACTTTAGACGATGATATTTCATCTGAATTAAATAGATTGAATTTTAAAGAAAATTTTAATACAATTGATACAAAATTATTTATTGGTTATAGTATAGCTGTTATTGCTGGTGTAAGTTTTATTATTGATAAGAAATTTAGTTACAAAGATATGGTTTTTTACCAAAAAATTTTAGTTGGTTTGTATATTGTCTTTTCTGGTATATTTTGGTGGTTTACAAATATTCTTCAAAAAAATGTCATTTATACTGGCGAAAATGCTAAAGAAAACATTAAATTAGTTATCAGATCTTACTTCGAAAACAATGAACCAATTTATAAGCTAACAATCGAAAAGACTAACACAAAAAATAATAGGACTGATATTTTAAAGGTAAACTTACCTGTTAATAAAGTATTCAACGAAGCAGGTTATTTACAAAAAAATTTATATTATGAATTCTTAAAGGAACAATTATCATTAGATATTAAGAAAGATTTATAAATACAAAAAAAGAAAAATCATATCAATTTAAATAAAAATAAAATTTAGAAATAGAGTAAAATAAACATAATAATTATTAATATTTTTTTCTTCATCTTCTATATATGTTATATTTTAACCTTCATACGGTAAACACTCATCCATTAATGAGAATTTCCTTGCTACATATTGAATTGTCAATGGCATGCTCATTAAAATATATGCAAAATTAGAATAAAATGGTACATTCAATTGATCCATTTCACCTTTATTACATTTTTTAATGATTTGTTGACTTAATTTATTAACATTTACTATAGGCGCAAAAAATTGTCTTGGTGCTTTGAATCCTGAAAACATTTCTGTATTTAATTGACCTGCAATAACTAATAACAGATTTATTTTAATTGAATTTTCATTAGAAATATTAGAAAGAATTTCAAACTTTAACGAATTATGAAATGCAATCAATGATGCTTTACTTGCTGCATATGCGGAAACTCTCGAAGGTGATAATATTCCTAAACTACTAGCAATATTAATAATATAACATTGCCTCTTAAAATTACCCTTTTCATATAACTGATTTAAAATTGACAATTTTTGGATAATTTTTACTGGTGTAATTGAATTAATTTGTAGTAAATCATTAATTTCTTTACCATCAACATCTATAAAGTTTCTAAATTTTGATCTCATGCCCGCATTATTAACCATCACACTAAAATATCCTTTACCTTCTAATAATTCATTTTCTTTAATTAAATTAATTGCATTATCCAGATCATTTGGATTCGTTAAATCACATATGTATGTTTTCACTCTTTGATCTTTATGTTTAGATTCACTAATATCAATATTAATTATCCTCAAATCATTCTTATTACTCATTTCATTCAATATATTATCAATTAAAGCCTTTCCAAGGCCATTGCTTCCTCCTGTTATTAAAATATACAAATTTTCTATGTCATTTAAAGGCAACCAACCCTTATTTTGATATTCATGCTTAAGCCATGAATTTAAACTCAAAAATAAATTTATGACTACTGAATAGAATACTAATAAATATTTCACGTGCAATGGTATATTAATTGTCTCTGAACTCCAAAATGGTAATACTAATAAAAATGGGCATCTTAATATTGGAAATATAAACCAATCGATTAGAAAATCAATATCAAAAATGATTGACATTTAAACCTACTCCCTGTTATCTTTTCTTGTTAAATTTTAAGTTCTACTTTTCTGTAATCTAGTCATTTGAAAAATACAAATGCTCTAATTACAAATATGAATTATTGCTTAGAACCTTATTTTGATCTTTTTTCAATGTCATTGAAGTTTAAATTAAATCTATTAGAGATTTTTTCAAATTCGATGATTGTATAAACGCGATCGAATAATCAGTTGGCAAAATATATTTGAATGCGACATAAATCATATATAATTTTAATATATATTTCAAATAAATAATTAAACAGAGTCATCGTGACTTAGTTTAATAAGTTCATGGGGTTTGTATGTTGACTCAGATAAATAATCTTTGGGCACTGTGACTGTTCTGTTCTTTATTGACGATAAATCTAAAAAGGATTCATCTAATTCTTCTATTGTAGTAACACCTAATAAACGCATCGACATTTCTAACTCAGCCTTTAGAATATCAATTGTTTTTTGAACTCCCTCTTTACCATAGCAAGAGTTAGCGTATAAAAACGGGCGACCTAGGCCTACCCCTTTGGCTCCTAAACATAATGCCTTTAATACATCAGAGCCTCTGCGAATTCCTCCATCTATGAACACTTCAAAATTTTTGTTTAAATTATTTTCTTTAAGAAGTGGCATTGATTCTGCTAAGATTTCTACTGGTGCTTTTGCAAAATCTAACTGCCTACCACCATGATTTGAAATGACAACCCCTTGACAACCAATTTGTGCAGCCTTCAAAATATCTTCCTTTCTTTGTACACCTTTAATTATAATAGGTAGGTTAGTCCACTGTTTTAATTTAATTATATCATTCCAAGTTGTTGAAGGGTCAATAAACTTAGATAAGGCTCTAGAAGGTCCATCTTGTTCTTCAACATTTGTATTCTGTTTCAGTACTGTTGCTGAATCATTTTGGTTTGTTGAAAATTTTAATTTTGCATCCTTTTCACGTTTACCAAATGTTGGTGCGTCCACAGTAACAAATATTGCTGTAAACCCTAACTTCTCTACCGATTTTACCATTGATTTAGTTAATTCTCTATTTTCATTTATATAGAGTTGATACCACAAAGTTTGATTTTCATCACATCTACATTTTGATACTTCGTCTGGTGAACAAGAAGCTAAGGTTGATAACATATGAGGTATCTTAACAGGCCCTTGGCCACAACCTCTAGTAATATCTTTTTCACCTTCTAATGGGTTACCCAATTTACAGAGGGCTGTAGCAGAAGCATAAAAGGGCACATCATATTTTACACCAAGCATATTGGTAGATGTATCAATTTTTGAAACATCAACTAAAACCTTTGGATTGAAAAAAATTCTATGATAGGCGTTGTGGTTTTCTCTTAATGATATTTCATCATCAGAACCTGATGAATAATATGCCCATGCTTGTTTTGTTAATATTTTAGATGCTAAATATTCGAAATCAAATATATTTGAAATTTGATCCAGATCTGGTAATTTTGTTCTTAGTATTACTTTCTCTTTCAATTCTTCTACTGTTTCACCAGGTGAATAAATACCACAAACCAATTCTGGTGGCATTTCTCCTGATAGCGAACCCAATTTCATGCTCTCTTTAATATACTTGTGCAATGCATCTGGTGCATGTAAGGCTTCAAATATTTTAGTTACATCTTTACCTGAATTTGAAACTATGACATTTTTACCACCTGGATGATAATTTGCAAAATCGGTTAAATCGTAGACATAACCATTTATCACTACCCAACAGTCATCCTTTAAGTTGTGTTTACTAACTTCTTGGGGTGTAATTATCTTACTATGCTTATTAACTCCTGAATCATTTCTGAAATATTTATTTGTAATCAATGAACTTCCCCCAAAAAAACCTATTCCAACCAAACTATAATATAAGTAATTTATTTTACTGTTTCTAAATTTGTTCGACGAGACATAGGTTCTTAATTGCTTTCTATGGAATCTTTTTATGTTTGCAGTGAAGTTCATGAATAACACATTCCTTGACATCTTACCTAAATAATCTTTGTCGTTTATCTGTTTATTCATAAATTTAGGGAAAATCTTACAAACTCTTATCCTAAATTAATATAAATCTAACATTCCGTTTATATACATCTCAATAATTGTTAAAAATAATTTTGTTTATTCTTAAATAAATTCTTTAAATATCCTTATTTGTTGTAAATGCATGACCATGAAGATCATCGATCAAAATTTTATAGTCTCCATTCGTCCATATTCATAATGGAAGCTCAACGGCATCCGATTGATTCATCACTAACAGTCGATAAATAACAAGTTTATTTAACTGTACCTGCTAGAAAGTAACAAATCAAAATTTAAATACATATTATTATTGGCTAAAAGTTGAAATTGAGAGAATTATATATTGTTATTCACAATTTTTTAATTCATTAAAGCGCACTTAGTTAAAATAGTTCTTATAGAAACTTTCTATAGATTATAAGACTCCATGGCCAAGCTGGTTAAGGCGTGCGACTGTTAATCGCAAGATCGTGAGTTCAATCCTCACTGGGGTCGTTACATTTTTTTTAAATGCTGTTGTTAATATTATTCAATGATGAATTATTTTTATCATTAAAGGTCATTGCGAAACATGTTACAATGAACTCTTTATAAGTAACTTTATTTTTTATATTGATTAATTATCTCATTAAAATAATATCAAGAAAAACTTACTGTCAACAACAATGTCCTGCTTTCTATTAATATAATCGAATTATATATTTCTGTCATTCTTTTAGATTAATATTTTTTTAAAATTTTATATCGTATATATATGCTAGTTATTCTTATAAATTATTAAAGTTGTCTATGTATAATTATTTATTAATTCATATCATATTAACTTAATAGTTTTAAAATTTGTTCATGTGTGTGTGGTTTTTCGTTTTTTTAAATTATACAATGACACAACAAGAATTTGTTTTCTTAGCTTGTTTATAAAACATTTTTGAACTTGCTGTTAATGATTCAGATTTATCAACCAAATTATCTAATTTTTCACCTCTTTGTAAAACATTTTCAATAGTCTTGTGTAAAACAATTTTTGTTTCATCCAATTCTTGTTGAACTTTCATGATGGCATCTGCTTGGGATGGATCTTGATATTTATTAATGTATATTTCTAATTCTTTAAATTTCAAATTATCGTTAGTTTCAGTAATATTTTCCCATTCACCTGGTTGATGAGCTACTAAATATTCATCCAAAATTTTATTTAACAAAGTGTAAGCTGGTCTAACAGGATATTCTTTATCCGTAATCAAAACACCACAAATGCCTTCACTTCTTGCATAAACATGACCAACATAGTTACCTTCTTCAACTGATTGTCTTTGACCAGCAGAAGTTCTTGAGGCAACTGTCTCAGCGAAAAAAGTCATAAATTGACCTACACTGCTTCTTTCGAAAAACCCAAATTGAGATAAATCTTTAACTTCAGATAACTCAAGAGCTTTACCATCTGGCCCATTAGTGTAGAAAATACCAATGTAATTAATCTTCATTATGATAACTTTGTTTATGTTTAGAATGTATAAACCTTTTTTTTTTTTTTTTGCTTTGATCGCTCTGCGTTTAGATATATCTTATGTGTTATTTTCCACCAAAAGAAATATGATAAAAGACAATGACAGTTTCACCACCTTCTATAATATCAAATATAAGATTTTAATGAACTAAATTAATTATTAAATCATTAAACTATCAAGAATTCTTTCATCAAATTTCCTAAATAAACAAAAAATCGTAACAAAAAATGTGAAATTCTCAATTAAAATTTCAAAATTTATACCACAAACGGACATCGTCGCATACGACAGCGTTAACGAAAAGAAATGTCCGCTTTTGAACATTTTCAAATTAAGAGAACTGTCTAAAAACTGATTTGTAATCATATTTAAATGGTTTATTTTAATCTGATTGAGGTTTTAATTGTTGTTGTCTTTCTGATTACAATTATAAAAAAAAAATTGTCAAACAAGATATATACCAGAGGTTTGAAGTTGGCTAGGTTTTTTAATATATTCTGAGTTTTGAATTATTAAAAGCCAAAAAAAAAAAGTTATTGACACACCATGTTCTCATCTAAGTTACGTCTGTTGACTCGATCTTCGATAGGTTTAAGAAGACAAATATATAATAATCAATTGAAATCTAATTATAGATTACTAACTTCTTTGAAGTATTCAACTAATTCGTTGAATTTCAGTGATAATAACTCATACGAAAATAGAAATAAAAAAAGGGATGAATTAATGGGTATTACTGTAGCTGCTGCGGTCACTGCAGGTGCAATTTTGTATCTTTTGCCAAAGAAAAGTGAAAAGAAGAAATTAAATGATGTTGTAGAGAATGTTGAACCTGTTGATGATAATGGCACTATAGAAGTGATTGAAGATCCAATTGTGGAAATTGAAACTTCAATTTTAGAAGATGATAATGTACCATTGGATAATGATAATAACAATGATGAATCCTTAATTAATTTAGGTGAAGCAATTGTTTCCGAAATTGTCAGTGATTCTGTTACTGGTGAACAAATTGACGAGATCCCAAGCTTAAATAATGATGATAATGATCCTGTCGCCGCAATTGAAGTTCTTGAAGAAGAAGTTGTTCCTAGTAATGAAGATAATGTTGAAACTGGTGAGTTAGAATTACAACAATTTGAAGAGCAGAAATTAGGTGAAAAAGAAGATGATGCCAAAAATGAAGGTGCTTATAACCCAGATACCGGTGAAATTAATTGGGATTGTCCATGTTTAGGAGGTATGGCATATGGTCCATGTGGTGAAGAATTTAAAGAAGCCTTTGCTTGTTTTGTATATTCGGAAGCTGAACCAAAAGGTATGGATTGTATTGAGAAGTTCCAAAATATGCAAACTTGTTTTAGAAGATATCCAGAGCATTATGCTGGACAATTAAAAGATGAAGACGATGCAGTTACTGAAAATCAAATTGAATCTCAAATTGAACAAAATAATAATGTTGAAGAAAACCAGAATGAAACAAAAAAAGATATTCAAGCTGAAGCCGATGCTCCAGTTGTTAGCATTGAATCTGAAGTTCTAACATCAAGTAATCTTGATGAAAAAAATTAATTATTATAAGTTTTTGAATTGTACATAAACGGAAACATAATAAGAAATAATCATCTATTATTGAAAATAATTAGCAATTTAGATTTTTTTTTTTTTATGAAAAGAATCTTATAATATTACATATACATTCCTGTAGATATTAAATACTTTATATAATAAAAATAAATGGATATATATATATAAATCTATACATTATTTTAAATCTTCTTTTAAAATAAAATTTTTAGTATGCAAATAGTGTCACAAGTATTAATAATCAAAAATTAATAATATGCATTTTCTAATGTTAATGAATTTGAATGAATTGGTTTCAATTCTGTATTTTGAATGTTTTCAATAAATTCAAATGTATCTTCAAATTCATTTGGAATAAAAATTTCTAGGTTAAAGTAATCAGTATTTATCTTATTTAAAAAGAATATTGAAAATTCCCTCACATCATTTTTACCTTCAGGATCTGAATATTCAGCCAACTCAAAGATCAATTTATTCAATTCATTTAATAAGCACTTTAAACAAGCTATAATATATTCTTCTGGTAAAATATTTTGGAAGTTTTTAACGATACCTAAAAATAAAAAAACCCCTTCATTATAATAAATCTCATTGTTATTGAAGTTTTCAAAATCAGAAAGAATATCAACAAATGAATTCCAAAACTTATTCAATTTAGGTATTGATAGTGAACTTGTTATCTCAATTAATTTATCCCTATTGATTTCATAATGTAATAATTCTACATTCACATCTGGAATATTAGTAACATTGTCGAAATCAATTGAATCCCAATAGGATTTGTATTTATCAATCAAGAGATCATTTATGTCATCATTCAAATATAATTGTGCTAGTTTAAACAAAGGATATTTATCAAATGCATCTGTAATAGCACAACTGCTGAGAAATTCATATACTGCCGGTATAATATAATAATTTTCAACATATTTTTTTATTTTTATCGTGTTTAATACGTCAGAATATTCATTAAAACAAAATACCAGATAATCGATTGATTCTTCATCTATATCCTCTAAATTTTTCCACATATCTTCGAACCCATTAGTAATTAATGAATATATTATGGATTGAGAGTAGTTTAGAATTCTACCATCATTTTCAAATTTATTTGGCGCTAATTTAATCAAATAAGATAATTCTTTAAATATTATATTCCAAAATTTAATATATTCATTGAATTCTACATTTTCTTTATTATATGAAATTGTAGAGTACCTATTATTTAGCACTCTGCTTAACAAATTATCAAATAATTCATCATCATTAATAGTATCACAGATAAATTTAAAATAATCGTAAAATTCTTTTTCATTTAATTGATATTGATCCCCATCATTAATTGTTGACAAAAGAAGTTCCAAATTTTTGGGCATTAATTCAAATAATTTTTCTATTGATGAATATTTTTGTTTATTTTCTGATATCTGAATATTCAAAGTTGAAAGTTTTGAGTTAATAATTGGAACTTGTATATTCAAATCACTTAATTGGACCAATTTATCCCATATTTTTGTACGTTTTTCATTGGATATTTTATTAATATCTATTTTATCTATAACTTCACTTGGTAATACGTCCCTTAATTCAAGTAATTTCTCTTTAAACAATTCATCGCTAATTACCATATTTTTGTTTTTATCTAATTCAAATATTTTTGGAGTATTAAATTGCACTTCATTGTCTAATTTAAATTCATCAGAACTAGATGAAACGTAATCATTTTCAACATCTTTGAAATGTTTATTGTTTGTAGCTTTCCCTAGAGAAAAACTGCCAAGACCAAGATGACCTTGAGGTCTCTGATCTGCCTCTATTGGTTTAGATATACCTTCACCATCTTTACCTAAACCTTTCCCTTCGACAAACCCCATCTTGGATAATAACTTTGCACCAATACCATATTTCTTTGTTAGTTTATTATTGGCATTATTAGAATTCGTTTGATTTTCCCCATTCGTTTCAGCATTAACATTATTATTCTCTCTATTATTCTTATTATCATCGTTACTGTCACTTAGTTCCTCACTAGACCAATAAGGATCATACGATCTAAAATTTTGCATACTTTGCATAGCTGTGTATCTTGGCTATTGGTTGGGTTATAAATATTTGATGCAACCAGATGTGTCAGCTCACAGAACTAGTATGTTCTGTCCCAAGTTATTGATATTTACTCTAAAATTCGATAAATTAAAAGCCGTGTCTCTTGTGAACTTATCAAGTAACAATCAAATACTGTATGTGTGTTGTTATTCATTTAATGTTATAAATGATCTTAAAATTTAAAGTTCTAAAAATTCGATGCCCTCATTTTTTTTTGAAAAACTTTAGAACTTTAAAATTTAGGGTGGATGTATATAAGGAATATGACTACTTTAAGATAAATATAACTTTACTTGAATTTATGTTTAATTATTGTTATTAATATCGAAGTTTATTAATTACTATTTTATTTAATCTAGCGAGTTGATAAGTTCATACAATAAATAATAAATATGATTGTTAAAGAATATATTGATAATGCAAGAAAGAATTTGGTAGAGGCACAAATGGCATCACAAGATGCTAACATTAAAATCAACTCGATTAAAGAAAGATTAGATGATTTTGAGAAACAAATAATTAAAGGAAGTTTTATTAATCGTTGCTTAGAAATGCAAGTAAAATTTTTAAAGGATAATATTTTGAAAGGTACAATTGAAAATCAATTATTAAATAATGAATGGTCAGAAGTGATACTAATAGATACTGTACAAGAACTTCGATATTGGAATGATCAAATACAAAATCAAATTAAATTATTGGAAAATACTAAGAATATTTTAAATAATTCTAATTCAATGTCTGAAGATAATCGATTTATGACACTTGGATCATTTATATCACATGAAAATGTTAATATTTTAGAAGGACGGTTAAATGAAATACCTAATATTGAATTGCATATTGAAACTATTAAAAACCAATATCAAATAATGGTTAATAAATTGGAAAATGAAATGATAAAAAAAGATTTAAATAACCATTTCATGAAATTTGAAGATCAATTTTCATCAAATTCAATGAATATTCAGAATATTCTCGTTGCTTATCCAAATGAATTTAATAAACTGGAATCAGATATAGCTAGTTATTTAAATTCATTTACACGTCATTATGAACAATGTAAATTGCTTAAAACTTTAGAAAATGAGTCATCTGATTTTTTTGAACTGTCAGAAATTGTTAAGTTTGATAATAATCAATTATCTATAATATCTGGTTCATTAACTAAGACATTGAATACAATCGATTCTAAAATAAACGACTTTTCAGGAATTTTAAATGAAATGGAAGAAAAACAGTTAACACATAAAATTGAATCACTAGATATTCTTAAAAATTTGAAAAAAAATCATGAATATTTATTGATTTTCAAAGACATTGCAGATATTATTTCCAAATTCAAAAAAACATGCAACGAAGATATACTATACACCAAAGATCTTTGCCTATTTTATCAAAATTTCCATATGAGTTATCAGAATTTATTGAAAGAAATAAACAGAAGGAAGAAAGTTGCCGAAGAGATGCAAAACATCCTCAAGAATTGTGAATTACAGTTGCAATCATTGAACACTAAAGATGAATTAGCTAAAGAAAAATTTTTAGAAGAAAATGGTGAATATTTGCCTGAATTAATATGGCCAGCAAAAATGTTGGATTCTAAACCTCTGTATTCATTAGTGTATTCTGTACGAGATGCTTAATTTTATTTACATGATATAATAATATATAATAATTTGTTAATTAGAAATGAATTTATGAAGCTCCATCAATTATCAGAATTCTTATTTATAAGTTCTTTGTAATTCTTTAAATTTATTTAATAATTCTTCTGAGCTTAAGGATTCAATCTCAAATGTCAACCTGTTTCTAATTGAAAATTTTTTATTTTGAACTTCATCATCACCAACTGTAAGAATATATGAATATTTCTTAATTATGGCATCTTTTATTCTCTTACCTATAGGTTCAGCTCTTAAATCAATATCAGCATTAAAATGGAAGTTATTGAATGGCACTGTCTCGGTAAGATTATCTTCAGTATTAGTATATTCTCCTTTTAAAGTTCTATGTATTTCATTAGCCAAATCTACTTGTTCGGACTTTTTTGTATTTACAGGAATAACCATCACTTGACGTGGATTTAACCAAAAAGGCCAACTACCTTCATTTGTCTCGACTAACATAGCTATAAATCTTTCTAATGATCCAAATACTGCTCTATGTATCATAATGGGTCTTTTGTAAGTGTTATCCTTGTCCTTATAGCGTAATTTAAAACGTTCAGGTAATTGGAAATCCAATTGAATGGTTGCAACTTGGTGAGATTTATTTTTGTGATCAGTTACTTTAATATCAATTTTTGGACCATAAAATGCTCCATCTCCTTCATTAATTGTATAATCCTTTTTCAGTGATTCCAATGAAGCCTTAAGCATGTTTTCTGCATTATCCCATGTTTCTAATTCACCTATGTATTGGTCAGGCCTTGTAGAAATCTCTAATGAATATGCAGGCTTTGTTCCATTATTGAAGCTAAACACTTTTGTGTAACACATGTCTACCATCTTCAAACATTTAGTAATTTCTTCTTGGACTTGTTCTAACGTACAAAAGATATGACCATCATCTTGATGAAATTTACGAACTCTAGTTAATCCAGATAAAGCACCAGATGCTTCATTTCTATGTAATGGTGAGTAATCAGATAATCTCATTGGAAGTTCTACGTATGATCTATCTTGATGTTTAAAAATCATACAATGTCCAGGGCAATTCATCGGTTTCAATCCATATTCTTCCTTTGTTGCATCTTGACTTTCAACTTTAAACATATCATTTTTATAGTTTTCCCAATGACCACTTTGTTCCCATAGTGTCTTTTTAAATATTAATGGTGTGATTACTTCTTTGAAACCAAATTTATGTTCTTGTTGAAGCTTCATAAATTCAACTAATCTATTAAATATTTTAGTACCATGAGGTAAAAAAAATACAGAACCAGGTGAAACTGGATCTGTCATATAAAGTGATTGTTTGCTATTAACTTCATTTATTAAATTATCAGATTTATTTAAATTCTTAGTGATTGATTTCTTATTAGCAACTGATGTTTCTATAGAATAATGACATTGTTTTAAAACATTTCGATAGAAAGTTGAACGATTTTTCAACATTATCTAGAGTATGATGGATAATACAAGTTCACTTGATTTCGATTAAAGATCAATTGTGTGAAGTTTTATTAATTTGAATTTATAATTAAACTTTTTCAATAGTAGACTTCGTTTATTAGATGATGTTTATACTTTTTAATATACCTAATTAATTTGTTGTTATATTCTTAACTTCTTTCAATCTTGAAATTTCATCTACTGTTGTTAACTTTAATTTATTGCGCTGGTATAAAAAAGACATTCTTGATGAATAATACACTTAAAAGGATAACTTTAATATACTTTAAATATTCAAGAATTGTTAAATTTTGATACATATATGTACTATTTTATACATTCATTAGGAATTACGAATAATTGAAAAAAAATAATTCATTCTTAATATGTACATGACTATACTTATATTTTGTTATACTATATGAATTTAGAACTAAAATAAAGTGATCCAATGAAAAAGTTTAATATTTCATTGTAATTAATTAGCTTCTGGATTAGAAACAATATAATCAACCGTTTCACCAACAGATTTTAAATCATCAGCAACTTTGTCTGGTAGCTGTAGATCAAATTCTTCTTCAATAGCAACTAATAATTCGACAGTATCTAAAGAATCTAGTCCAAGATCTTTATTGAATAAACTTTTGGAGTCAATATCCTTAGTGGCTAAAGATTTATCAAAGTTTCTAATAACATCGACAACTCTCTTTGTTACTTCATCTTTATTTAAAGCATTAGCAGAATATAGACGAATGAAGCTTGGAGCAATGTAAGTGGTTCTAGCTGGAACCATGGATCTAGCAGATAAAAAAGCAGAAGTACGGAAAATATGCTTAAACATTGTATTGTATTATGATTGTAGATTTTGTTGAATATTTATATGAAACCCTTAACCTTTAGAATTACAAGTATTACCTTTGTTCTTTTTTTTTTTTTTTGTTATGCCTTTCAATGGGAAGGAATTGCTTATAATTAATGTTTCGTTGTCAAAATGGATATATGTAATCAAGAATTATATACAATTATCAATATTGATTAAATGTTGCATTCAAAACTTAATTAATTTAATAAATTAAACTTAGTAATTATTGTTTTCCAAACTTTCTTGAATCATCCATTGAACTTTTCTTTAACTTTAAAAAAAATCCTTTAACGGTTCCGTATCCCGTGTCCAATGATAAACAATCTTAAAAGAAGACGTTATTATAAGGTCATTTCAGGAAATGATAATATACAAGACATCGATGTTATAAAATGGATATAATAATTTAAAGTTTACGAGTAAGTGATTGGTGGTTTATATATTAATGTTTGTTCTATTATAAATGCTTTCTTGTTTGTTTTTAAATGACATATAGCCAAAAAAGTATAAGATTCACTTAAATATATATTTATTAAACTTTGCTTAAGAATTGTCTTTCTTTGTTGGTGATCTAGTAATTTGTAATCTCATTGTGAGATGGGCATTCTTAATTTATATAGATCCTCTAAGGATATATCATATAGAACAATGCTGTTTTTCTCAATTTCTTCTTTAAAATTATTTTTGAATTGAGCAATTAATGCCACTTGACCTTTTTCAAAATCATCATTAGGAACTATCTTACTTAATATCATTAAACATCTTCCTAAAACGAATGATAGTTCATCGAATAGTCTTATTAAGATTGTTAATTCTTCTTCAGTTGGTTTATTTTCAAATTCAGGCGGTAAATTGAAAAATGCTTTATATTGAACCATACCACCATTAATTGGTGCAGATATAGTACCAGTAACACATCTTGACATTTCTGAATATATCACATCACTTGGAGAATTTTCCTTTATTGCTTTCAAGCATATGTTTTCAAAACTATATAATTCTTGAATCTTAGATTGTAACATTTTAATGGCATTTTTAATTGGTGACAATTTATTCGAAGATATCTTAACAACTTCAGATGTGTCCATAAGAGTAGGAAATGTACTTTTTGTTATAAATGTATCTTCTTCTACCCACAAATCAACTACTGATGTTGAACCAGGTAAACGTCTTAAAGAAACAAATGTTTTTAAATTTCTATTTTCCACATAGGTTCTAACTTTATTAGCTAAATCATACATCATAGTACTATTGCTATATTCCCCGTTAATTGATAACTGAGGTTCAACTGTTGTTACATATATAAATTTACCAACAGGAGGACTTTGTCTTAATTCATTTGCATCTTTTAGGGAGTTGACTATAGTTGAACCATGATGATATCTTAATAATCTAGCATGCATTGATGAAATATGTTCAAATGGTTTACCTTCATAAATAAATGATTTATTTCTTCTAGAGCTTGAGAAGCCATGCCCTAAAAATGTAACACAAAAATATGAAGGATCTAATCTATCTAAAGTTTGTAAATCCTTGTAGATATTTGATATTTGTAGGTGAACATATGATAACCCATTCAAGTTGTAATTAATATTCTCATATGCTGTTGATAAATCCTTATATAAAGTCAAAGATTTTTCTAATTTAGAACCTCTTAAAAAATAATCAGCCGCTTTGATATATAATGCTTCTTTTCTTTCAAAGGATGATTGAGATGGTAGAGAAAAAAAACTCAATTCTTCATTAAAATCTAAAGGGTTCCATTCATACGTACTAGCAACTTGTTCTAAACATAAAGCAGCTTGAATATAGTCATTACGTTCTAAATATTGATTGAAAAGTTCACTCAATAACTTGTAGAATTGTGTAGGACTTTTAGCTTCTAGTAAATACCACATGACATCAAGTTGTAACATTGTACGATTATTAGAATAATCTTTGATATCTGGTAAAGTTTGGACCCTGATTAACAATTGCAAAAATTGACAAATTTCTGTACCAAATAATATAACACTTTCAAGAAAATCATCAGTACAACTAGTAAAATTTTTATTCATATAATGTTTTCTAAGAACTCTTTTATCATCTAGATTTTCAAAAATAACAGGTGTTGATTTTGAAATATCATATAAAGCTAAAATGTTTTTTATTTTAAGATCCGACAGAGATGATCTATCATCCCAATGAGATAAGATCATTTGCCAAATAATATTTGCTCCGATTACATATGATTCTTCATCTAGACGTAAAGAGAATGCCCAAACCTGACGTAAGATTGTCTTCGTGTCAAAAATTAAATATCTTTGTCTTGCGCTCAAAGGTTTAATTCCTTCCAACATTGCAGATTTAGGAGATAAATTATCAGTATTTAAACTGTTCCAACATTCTAAAAATACATTACCTGCCAATGTATTCACATCTCCACAAATCTGATGAATTGCCTTTCTTGGAATAATAGCCAAATTTTTATTAAATGTCAATCTATGGTTTATAATTTTCAATAAAACCTTTAAATATCCAACCCATATCTTTTTATTAAATCCATCCAAAGTATTATTGTCAGCTGTTTTAGTATTTGATATTATATAATCTTTTATCATTTTTAACATCAAATATGAAATCTTTAAAAACATAGCAGTTTCGCCGACTAACAAGTCGGAAGGATAAAAAGAACCTTTTAAAAAGCTTTTCGTAATATTAATAACCAAAATAACATCTTCTTGCTTGGGAGCTAAAGTATAATACTGCGAATTGAAATATTTCAATGAATCTTCATTTTTGCAAATATTAGTAATTTCAAATAGTGATAACTTATCTCCATAGATTTTATCACAGATCAACATCAACTTTGAAATAATAGTTGCAATTTCTAAAAGACATTCTACTAAAGGAACTGACCCTAACGAAGTCGTAACAGTGTATGTTACAGGTGGAAGTTGCTCCAAAAATAAACTTGAAAATATATTTTTAGGTTGAAACAAATTTTTCTTCTTTGAATCACGTTCAACAAGTAAAAATAATTTAAAAAAGGTTGGTAGTAATCTAAGAAGGTTCTTTTGAACTAGAATACTTTCGACGTTTAATAATATTTCTAAAATGATACTATTACATATCCTAATAATAGACTCTTTATCATTTGAATCAATTGAAGAAAATTGAAGGTTTAAACAAAATTCTATAATAAACGATATGAACTTGTGATTTCCAAAACTGCCATTAATATCGTTATATATTAGCTGTTTAATCTTCTCATATTTCAAAATTCTTAAAATTAATGACAATTTCTTTCCTAAATAGATTAAATCACCTTCTGTAGATAAATCATTAATGAAATTGTCTTCGATTGAGCCTTTATTGAATCTCAAAAGCATTTTCTCTATTAAGGATAATAGTTTTTGAGAAGGGAACCATTCATTTAAAACTTCGGTAATATTGTCAAATTGACTTATAATTTCTAATAATTCATCTATCGTATAATTATCTCTATGCATAATTGATACAACATTATTGCAAAAATATTCTATAGAGCTCTTGATTATATCATCCGGATCAGGAACCTTTCCATTAATTGTAGCAATATGTAATGAATAAATATATACTTTTAAAGCACGGAATCTAAAGGATCTTAAATTTTGATCTGTATTTTCAAGTAGGCATTTTAAATTAAAGAAAACGTACTTTGAAAAGATAACTCTTCTATTATTAAATTCTTCATTGCTTTCTAAGGTTGACATTAAATTATAGAAATTTCTTTTGTAACTATTATCATGGGATACAAGTCTTGATTGTGCTGTTACACCAAACCCCAAACAATACATACATGCTTTCTTTTTCTTTTGTTCATCAATATCAGCTTCATTAAAAGAAAAAAATATTTCCATAAATTGTTCGTAAATCTCTTTAAAATTATCTCTAATTATTTCGATATCCAAGGTTGATAATTGTTTCATATAAGTTAAGGTTGAATCGATATTCTCATTGTTTATCTTATCAATATCTGCATCAAATGATAATATTTTACTAATTGTTTCGGGTTCATGGTACTTTTTGCCAATATAGGTTTTCGAAATTTCGAATTGAATTGTACTATTATTATCAAAGGAATCTAAAGTAATTAATGAGTATCCATTAGTTGTTGATAGTTTTTTATTTTTAAATACATCAATTGTAGTTGTTGCAGTTAAAAACCCATTGCAGTAGATGTATACAGAAAAACATTCATTGTCAGAAGCATTTTCTAAACCAGTAAGTCTAACTTCATCATTACTTAATTCACCAGGTCTGACCGTAATAAAAGACCAATCGGATGTTTTTACAGTAGTAGAGCTGGAGTTAAATAAAATATTTTTGTTATTGCTTACAACTCTAACAGAGAGCAGTTTGATATTTGATATAGTACTATCTTTTGGTATAACAGAAACCCTACCGATATTAATAATCAACCTTTCTTCAATATTCGACTTTTGATCAAAACCATATTGGGGTATATTCTTAATGGCTAAAGATTTTGTGTCTATAATTTTATCAAATTCTAATTTCCCTCTAAACTCTTTGACGCTGATCCATAATGAAGTAGCTCTTGGATTTACAACTACCCCTCTTGCAGAACTATTTAAAATATTATCGACTAAGTCACCCCAACCTCCTGTTGAAGAATATGCTTTTGTACTCGATACAGAACTATCTGGTTCGAAATAAGAACCAAATAAGTTTACTTTGAATTTATATGAGACACCAGAAGCCAATGCACCGCTTTTATTTGAGAACACTCTTGAGATATCAGCAACACCAGCGGATATACCTCTTTTTACTGAATTTAATAATAACATATCTTTTGGTATTGTAGAAGAGTTCACCTTATAATCTAATTCATTTGAATTTAGTTTTATATCAATATCTTCAACTAAAACGACAACTAAAAAAATATTTTCATTCATGATATTTTCTTCATCAATATTGCTAAATAATGCAGTTGAAATATTTTTTAAAGACATAATATTTTCTTTTTTGATATCTACAGTAAAAGAATCAGTTAAAACTTTATCTTTAGTTCTTAGATACATTTTTGCTGATAAATTACTAAATATTGGATCTAAAACATTTGAATCGCTGTTAATATCTAAAACTTCGATCAACATACCTACTGGAGTGAATTCAAAGAAAGTTTGTTGTTTTTTAGTCTTCAAAGAATATATTAAATCTGAATTGGTTAATGGGAAATCATTTACTAAGCCAAATAATAATGACGATGTAGAAAATGTAGCGATATCCGTGTTTTCTAAAGTTAATAATTCCCCATCATTAATATCACGAGTAAATATACCATTGAAAGCTGATGGATCAATTGAATTTAGTAGATCGCTACTTTTATTTTTATAATTAGTATATAATTCTTGTTTAATTCTACGATTCAAATGTCTGCAAACTTTTGTATAAATTGAAATAACATGTCGTACTAAAAATACTCTATCAGAGGATGTATACAAACCAAATCTCATCTTATAATGAATTTTTTCCATTTCTGAATAAAATTTTGTTAATTGTTCATAATTATTCATTTCATTATCTGAATACATGATCATAATATAGGAAGCTAATAAAGATAGTACCGGACCATATTCATCTCTTGCTGTTCTCTCTTCAAATCTAAATATTGGGAAAGGTGGTTTCGATAATTTTTTATCAGGAATTAAATAATCCAAAACAAAAGAATTTTTAATTTTATTTAATTTTTTTGCCTTTTCAATTACTGTATTTGCCAAATCTGATGTCATTTCCTTTGCAATTACTTGTTCTTTAATTGGTTTAATTTTAAAATTTTTAATATCTTTATTATAATTTAATGGATTCAATTTTGCATATTTTGTTGGGAATATAGTTACTTTTGTCGTCACATCAGGTAATTTTGCACCTAAATTTGTTCTATTGGCAATATAATCTTGTGGTAATGGATACCAACATAAATAACCTCTTGACCATTTTTTATTTTTAGTTTGTTCGAATATATATAGTTCTGAACCTGGATATAAATCTAAACAACTATTTGAACAATTTTTCAAGTCTGGATTTTTTGTAATTGGTAAAAAAGATTTTACCATGATGGCATGAATAAATCTATCAGTAGGAATCCAAGTATTCCCATCATCTTGATCAATACCATTTAAATTTTTAATTCCCATTCTAGAAAATTATTAATTAAAAATATATTATAATTGTTGGGGATCAAATGAAAAGGACAATGTAATAAATATTTTATCTCTATAATAATTTCCTTTATTTTATTGTGTAAGTGCACCAACTCAATTGTTTTTAGTTTTGTTTATAAAGAAATGGGGGAAACCTCTGTCAGTTACTATAATTAAATTAATTAGTATATTGTAATGTTATATATCTCGATATAATTGATAAATATTAGATATAGATGCCATGATATATATGCTTTTACAACAATTCAATTAATTCCTAAATTTATTGTATAGTTATTATACTAAAATTATATTTTCAGGTTTTTCTACACTATATAAAAAATTGAAAATATCAATAATTTTTCAAACTCGCATTAAAAACACCGTAATGACCATAATGCCTGTTCCTCAAAGGGCAGGAAACACATAATGGAATTGAACTCAAGTAAGGTTCAACTATGTTTAAGTAAATAAATTTGCATAATAAGAGAGCGATTGTTGAATTTTTAATAGTAAATTTAAAATAATGTTCAGCACAAGTGGGTATGAGCCCGTTGGTATCAATTACTGAAGCGTGTGTCACAATAACAACAAATTTAGAGCTGAACCAACTTAAGGACTCCATTTAAAACACAATAAAAGAGAAATAATAGATAAGCTCGATATACACGCATATATATATATATATATATATATATATATATATATACTACTACTACTAATACAAGTGCATAACATATTATATTCTTAATTAACAACCCAAACGCATATATAATCATGCTGATGCTTGTACTAAGTCTCACGTAAATGTCTCAATTGTGGATGAAATCGACAAAAAAAAACATAACCCCGTATGAGTGACTGTTTGTTACACCCAGACACCCAATTAAAGATTCTAATTTTTTACTTTTTTGTAATTTTTGTAATTTTTGTAATTTTTGTAATTTTCCCGCCGAATTCAAAAACCGAGAAGGGAAGCGACGCACAATCTTCAAAACTCATTGATTTTGAAATTTATTTTGAAACTTTTTTCAAAATAAATTTGGAAAAGTTTCAATAATTAACTATGGTAAATAGTTTGATTTATATTATCTAAAATATATTGTGAAATTTTATTATGTGATATTATTATAGTGTAAAGTTAAAATCTCACTACTAAACTATTGTTTCAATTATTAAATATATTTCATTACTCTATAGAATATTTATATTTATATATATACATATATTTAAAGTTCATATATATATTTTTATTTCTTGATAGTTCAATTTAAAGAAACCAATACAGTCTAAGGGTATGTTAAATATGCTATTTAAATTTAAAAATTAAAAGAATGAAATAATGAAATAATGAAATAAAATATGGAATTGAAAAGAAAGGATGATAATTATATATCTTAATTTGAAATAATTGGTGGGATAAAAAAATATTATATCTAAGTTCATTGTGTTTGTGTTGTGGAATTCAATAATCAAGTTTAGTGATTGTGGTTAAATTGGAAAATTACAAGAATATAAGAAGTTGTGATTCAGATATAGAGATAAATTAAAGATTCCTTTGATTAAAGTTTTATGTCTATTTGAATGATTTTCAAATCGTTATTATATCCTAATATACATTCAGGTGGTGTGGATTTAATAAAGTGGATTGATCTATTTTGTCGAATTATCATTTATTCGTGTTTTAACTCATCGTTTTTTGTTTTGTTTTTGTTTTTAATTGTGATATTATTTTCAATTTGTTTTACTAACATTTAATTTATATTAAAATAAAAACTACTTTGTTTTTTTTTTTTGTACTCTAAATTCATTATAGAAATTCATATAAAATGCCTCCAAAGCAACAATTATCCAAAGCTGCCAAGGCCGCTGCCGCTATGGCCGGTGGTAAGAAATCTAAGAAGAAGTGGTCCAAGAAGTCCCACAAGGACAAGGCCCAACATGCTGTCATCTTAGATCAAGATAAATACGACAGAATCATGAAGGAAGTCCCAACTTTCAGATATGTCTCTGTCTCTGTCTTAGTTGACAGATTAAAGATTGGTGGTTCCATGGCTAGAGTTGCTTTAAGAGATTTAGAAGCTCAAGGTATCATTAAGCCAGTTTCCAAGCACTCTAAACAAGCTATCTACACTAGAGCTACTGCTTCTGAATAAATGTTTTAATTAAAATTTATTTAGTTTCATAATAATATAGTTCCACGTGTATAATCATAATAAAATATATCATTTAAAAATCATTATGCTGTATAAATTATATAAAGATTATAATTAAGGTTATGAATTCTATATTAGTATCTATATTGAGATACTGATTAACCTCTTTTTTTTTTGATTTTTTTAACATTCAGATACCACTGAATACAAGGTTTAAATTTGCGATGACTTGATATAGGTATTTTAATATAAATATAAAAAAATAAAATTAAGTGGTAATAAGTAATTGGAATTTTGTCACTTGAAATATAACAAAAGAGTAAACCATTAGGATATTATTGTACTATGGCCAATTCAAGATTTGAATACGTTAGAAAGTTTGAAACTTTTAACACATTATTACCAGAGACATATATTGTAGTTAGAATTGATGGTAAAAAATTTCATGAATTCTCAAAATATTATGATTTTGCTAAGCCTAATGATGAAAGAGCATTAAAACTAATGAATGCTTGTGCTAAAAATGTTTTATTAAATTATAGAGCTGATATGATCTTAGCTTTTGGTGAAAGTGATGAATATTCATTTATATTAAAAAGTGATACAAATTTATTTAATAGAAGATCAGATAAAATTGCTACGTTACTTTGTTCATTATTTACATCTAATTATGTATTTTTATGGCCAAAATTTTTCCCTGGTGTTGAATTAAACATAAAACATTTACCACATTTTGATTCAAGATGTGTAGCATATCCAAGTTTAAAAACAATCAAAGATTATTTAAGTTGGAGATTTGTAGATACACATATTAATAACTTATATAATACAGCATTTTGGCAATTAATTCAAGTTTGTGGATTAACTGCTCAAGAATCAGAAAATAAATTAGCAGGAACTGTAAGTAGTGAAAAGCAAGAAATATTATTCACTGATTGTAAAATAAATTATAATAATGAACCAGAGATGTTCAAAAAAGGATCCTTGATTAATAAAAAAGGTGAAATTCTGCATATTGATGTTATAAAACAAATAGATGAATTATTTGAAGGTTGTTAATATTAATACCCAACAATTAGTTATATATATATTGCATGTATAATCTTTATTGATAGATTAATATTCTATTCCGTAAATGAAATTATTTTTATTTATTGTTGTATATAAAAAATTATTATATTTAGAATATATAAATGCAGAGGAACTATTATTTTAATTGGTATAGTTCAATTAAATGTATCATTAGATTTATTCATTAATTGTGGTAAACTTTTTCATTAATTATTTTGTCAATATTATTGTGTGTCATTTTGAAATTTTTCATTTGATTGAGCTAAAAAAGAACTATCTGTTGTTGAACTATTGTGATTACCTGAATCACTTTCACTATTTTGTTGCATGTGATTACTGGTTCTATTATCTTCAAATGAATCACTTTCGTTGTCAGTAGTATAGTATTTATCTTCTTCTTGTAAGAAATTATGGGTTGGTAATTGATTAGATTTATTTCTTTTATGCCTGTTGAAACTGTCATTAAGTTTATACTGTTTATTGTTTTTCTTTGATGTATTCAAAATAAACTCATTATAATTTGTATCATTATGTGATTTAAATACATTATCTTCATGATATAAATAAATACTATTAGAATCTTGAGGCTCCAAGATATTTATTTCATTGTTTTTAAAAGTGGGTTCGTGACTATTTTCTTTACCAATTAAAGCATACCATTTCTTATAGATAAAATTTTGATCATATTTTGTCACAATATTACCTTCAGAATTGATATAATCTATTCTTTTATTTTTCCTTACAAATAAGTAATACAACAACGCAATCAATAATAACAATAGCGGTAAACCTATACCAACACAACAGCCAATAATCACCGAACGATCGTGTTTAGATAAATGATGTTTACTATCTTGTTGTTTTGAACCAGCAGCAACTTGTGTTGTTGAGGCACCATTTTCAGTTACTGTGGCATAATATTCAGATACGTATGTATGGCCATTGACAATACTTGTCACTAAAGCTACAGAAGTGTAAAATTCAGGATCAGTATTATAAGTACTTGTTATAGTATCCTCTGATTCAGTTGATATTGATGAACTCTCTACGTAAGATGTTGATGGTGACTCTGGTAATGATGAAAACAAATCGGATTCAGAACTTATCTCTGAACTAGTAGATTCTGATTCGGTGGAAGATGATTCTACACTATATGAGATGACTGAACTACTAGAGAAACTCGATGATGATGAACTGAATATATAATTTGATGATGAGCTGAATATATAATTTGATGATGACGATGAATATAGTGTTGATAAACTCGAATAAATTGAAGTTGAACTTCCTTCAGAACTTTGAGACATATCATCGTATGAACTTTGAATGAGACTTGATGTTTCTAAACTTGACAATTCCAAACTTGATGCATCCCCTAGACGATTATAAGAATATGATGAATTTGATAATCCAGTTGGACTAATTGCAGCAACCAAGACTGTTGAGAAAAGATGCAATTGCATCAAAATCAAAAGCCGAGATGCAAGAGTCATCAGATTCCAAAATTATTACCTTGTATTTTGTTTTAATTATGTATACTTTTATTATCCTATATAATTTTGAATTAAGAGTTATGTAAAAAATATAAATACCTATATATATGATTAAAATAAAAAAAAAGTGAGCAAGTATAAATTAATTGTAACTGCTGTGGTAAACAGTATGTTGCAACCAAAAACTTCACATAGATATAAACAAATACATTGATAGTTAAAAAAGGATGGGAGCCCCATACAAACCACATAATGCAAGCATTAAGAAGTTACTCAACAAGGACGCAGATTGAATTTAGTTTCTGTTAAGTTTCAATATACTTTTGCTAAAGAAGTCAAAGTGAAATAGTCTTGGTGTTTTCTAACAATTCAAAAATTCCAGTGCTTCTCATGACATATATAGTTGCTTTAAGTTTTCTACATACATTTTATTCACGAAACAAATTTCAAACAACAATATAATTTTGATTACGAATTAATGAAATATTGCCAACGTCTTGCTCTTTTAATCTATCCTTGATGTACTTTTCAACAACAGCAATTAATTTGTTCTCGAATAAAAAAAAATTTCACATTAAATTAAAGCTACAAACTAAATAAAATTAATGATGAGTTTGTTCCAATTGAGTCTTACGTTGGAAAAAATATTTTTGTTATAATTTTTTGTGTTTTTTGTGTTTTTTTGTGCTTTTTGTGTTCATTAAAAATTAAGTACACCACGTCACTTTTTTTTTTACGAAATAAGTATTAGATCGTTGCACTGATTTGTACGTAGCAAAAGCAAACAAATTATTTAAAATTGTTTTTTTTTTTAATTAATTAATGGTTTGCTACGTCTTTTCTCTGTGTCAGATCTGGTTTATGACAAAAAATTTGAAAAAGAATTTTCCCAGATATTTTCTCTGTTCATTAAAAATGTCCCAGTGAATAACCCATACAACGTGTTACGAAATTTAAATTCTTGTTCGTGAGATTAAATTAGATATTAGCAAATACAGACGTCATCGTCATGAATTTACTCAACTAAGCTGTCATTTTGTTACAACACAAGATAAGAAGTCTAGTTTATATTTTTAAATAACTTTAAATGAAATTGATAAATGTTGTATTGTTTTAATCGAATATATTATTTTTTTAATTGTTACATATGTCTTGTGATAATGGGATAAGCAATAGAAACAATACCTTATTAAGTAAAAAAAAAATATAAATTGATTTTTTTTTTTCTACTAAATATAGCAAAATTAATAGAGGCTACAATTGTTTATTCTTATTTCGTTAGTTTTGATTTATATATTTACAAGTGATTCATGTCTCTGAAAGGTCACGTTATTATGGTTTGTCTTAATTATAATCGGTATTTGTATGGATGGCTGTTAATTCTTCAATGGCATCTAATGCAGTCATGAATTTATCAAATTTGACCTTGGTCTCTTCATCATTGATTGAGACTTTTAAATCTTCCTTTGGAAAATACCCAATACCGATTTCTTGTAATTTAAAACCATCATCTTTTAATTCAGACGTTACACCATTAGTTGTCGATGGTTCCATTTTAATTTCATATAATGTCGGCTCTTTAACTGCTTCAATTTCATTATTTGAATTCGGTTCAGACTCTTCAAAAGGAATTTGTTCTAAATCTTCTACTCCACCAATGTCAAGTACTCTCTCAAGTATTTGATCTTCATCATTTTCATATTTTTCAGGTGCTTCCACAACAGCGTACCCTTTTTTATCAAAAAAATATAACGTTGGCGTCATTGATCCATTGGCTTTAGTAAATGCACTACGTACAAACCCAATAGTTCTATTCTTATTATCTGTCAATGCTTCAATCACAAATGCAACTCCACCAGGTCCCATACCTTCATAAAGACATGTTTCCATCACTACATTTTTATTGCCTGTTGATATGCCTTGTGCTTTCTTAATTGCATTCTCGACGATTTTCTTGCTGACATTATTCTTATTGGCAGATTCAATGACTGTTGCTAATCTTAAATTTAATGTTGGATCTGCAGAACCACCCAATTTTACAGCTAATGATATTTGATTCGCAAATTTAGTAAATAATTTATTTCTTTCAGCATCATTCTTAGCTTTATCATGTTTGATTGTAGACCATTTGTTATGACCCGAAAGTAAAGGAGTAGTATAATGATTCAAATATCTTTTGGAAATTCCATTTGATCTAAAAATTGGTAAATTTATTATACTTCTATTTAATTTTTGAGTTGCTGTATTAGTTAAAATTCTACTCATCTTTAAAGGGATAATTCTCTCAAAAAACTTTCAATTGAGATATTCTTATTATTAAATTAGCAATACTAAACACAATTGATTTGTATATATTTCGATATAATTAAAACTGAAACCTTTTAATTGGATTTCAAAAATAAATTGGTTGTTGTATATATATATATATTTATTTATTTATATATTACTCTAGTTCTTAAATTTTCAATTCTTATTTTATTGTTACTCAATAATGTCAATTTACTTCGGGCGGAATATAATTTTAAGAAACTTAAGAAGTAATATGAATAAAATGCTAAATGAACAAAATTTGTTCATTAAAGATATATGATTGAAATAATGTACTTTGCTTTAAAAAATTATAATGAAAACCATTTTAATAAGATATGTTATATATTATTGATACAATTTACATGTAAGTCTTATTTATTACTTATTTATTTCTTCTTCTTGTTCTTCTTCTTCTTATTTTTTTTGTTGTTTTTAGATTTATTATTATTTGAGTCTGTAGCTGTCTCTGTCATTTCGGAAACTTCTGGTGTATTACCCACAGATAAAGAAGTAGTTGATTCATTCAAGTCATTTTGTTCAGTCGATTCTTCTTCAACAGGTACCTCCTTTTCTTGTTGTTCATCAACGTTATTTTCTTTTGTATCTAAATCGTCACCATTCATATTCACATCTTCCATTTCTGGTTCTAACACCTTATTTTCTGTTTCAATTGATTCAAGTACAGGAACTGATTCCGGTTGAGTTTCTTCAATATCTACGGTTTCTGTAACTTCGTCACCATTAAGAACTGGTTCTTTCACTTTTTCTTCAACCATAGTTTCATTTTGTTCATAAATGTGTGTATTATTTGATTGATCTTCCGATTTTTGAACTTCTCGTTCTATGCTTGTATTTTCGACAAATTGTTCTTCTTCAATATTATTCCCTTCTTCAATATTATTCTCTTCTTCCTCAATAGCATTATTCTCTTGAACATGTTCTTCTTCAACATTGTTTTCAATGACTTCGATGGCTGTGTTATCTTCTACAATTTCATTGCCATTATTATCAATCTCTAATGCAGGTTCTGGTTTCGCAATTTCATCATTTTCTTTGGCTTCTTCCATGTTTTGTTCATTTGTTTCATTTATTTCTTCTTGTACTTCAGTTTCCGCTGCTTCTTCTTTTATTTCAGATTGAACTGTCTCTTTGTGTACTTCTTCTATCTCTTCTTCATTACTAGTAGCATGTGAATTTTCAGCTGGGAAAATATAACTCTTTAAAATTGCAGGATCAGCATCTAAGTAAAAGCCTCTAACACCTACAATTCTTTGTTCTGTTTCACAAGCTCTTACCCATTCCGGTCTTACAATTGGAATGTTATTATTTTTAGCTTTGATTAATTCAGGATCATCTTCATTATCAACATCATTACACACAAAATGTGTAGTATTAATTGCAACATGATGTTGTAATTCTTTAGCTCCAATATTATTCAAACATCTCTTAATTTGAGCTTCAGTGATACTTTGCATTGGATCTAGTGGACCTAAACAGACAACGATACCAGACATATCGGTCATCTTATGAGTTTTAACACTAATCTTTTCGGACCAATAATTACCAGAAGTGGTAGATAATTTTAATTGAAATTCATATGGATGGTCAATAGATAAACCAGACATCTTAGTTTCTGTAACTTTAATTGGACTTGGGATAACCATTGATCTAATACCTTGTCTATATAACACTAATGATTTTAATTTAGCAGAGCCTAAATCTAGTTTATCCCAAGCTAGAACACAACTTGTTTGAGTGACGTTTATTATCTTTAAAACAGGATTCTTTGGTTTTGATGTACCGTATTTTTCTAAAATTTTAGCTTGAAGATCATTAAACTTATCACTTTGTTTCTTTTCTTCATCAAGACTTTGTGATACACTGAATTTAACAATTGATCCTGCTTTAACATTATCAGGCAATAACATAGTTGGAAATTCGATTACATGGTGGTCTAGAGTTGTTAATAAAGCTAAGGAGGCATCTAGCTTCCCTACTGTTAATAAAACATCGACGTTTGACATTTTCTAAATATGAATTTCTTCTTATATTTTATCGAATGTTATTTATTACTTATTTTAAATAATAATAATTCTCTTTCGAATATCAATTGTTAATAAATAATAATTTTCTTGATATATTGATAGTGATGTATTAATATATTGATAGTGGTGTATTAATATATTGATAGTGGTGTATTAATATATTGATAGTGGTGTATTAATATATTGATAGTGGTGTATTAATATATTGATAGTGGTGTATTAATATATTGATAATATAAATAGGTGTTTCAGTGAATAATTTGTTCCTTAATTGAGTCTATTTTTCTACGTGTTGGGATATCTCTTATCAAAGATCTTTTTTTTTTTTTTAATTTTTTACTAAAATTTCAGAACTTGAGTAACTGCACTAACACGGTGAATAATTTTCTCCTAAAAACAAATTTAAGCCTAAAATATATTTATTTAGTAATAAATAAATATATATTTGTGATCCGTGTTTAGTGATGGTTGGAGAGGCTTACTCTCAAACTATTAAATAAACAGGTCGATGTGTGTATTTCAAATAAAAAGTCGCTATGACAGTTCTAATAACTAATACTTATAATTAAATAGTGAATAGTAAAGTTTTTTAAAGTATATTGATTTATCACACTTAGTTTATATTTGTAAAGATTATTTCAAAACCACTGCTAGCGGTAGTTACACAATATCTTTAAAGTTTTTGTTTTATAATACCGTGACTGCAACAACAAAAACCAATTAATTTCTTAAACGTCAATTAACCTCTTTAATAACATATATATTAACTAAAATTATTTAAATAAAAATTCTATTAAATTAAAATTACTTTCTTTCATTTATTTGATCGGTATGAGTCCCCATTTATATACAAAAAAAAGGTAATTTAAAAAATAATAGGTTTGTTTCCATCGGCGGCTAAATTTAATACTAACAATCACTTTTATATTTTAATGATATATTCTTTACAATATAAAAGATACAACAAATTTAGTTGTCTGCTCTTTTTTGCCATAAGATTATACATAAGGTCAATGGAATTAAAGACATTATATTTGAATACGACAGCACCTAATGACGTTGAAGTTACATCTTCTTGGGAATCAGTAATCTACTTTCAAGATGGTGTTGAGTTAAAAGATTATGATTTTGAAAAAAAACTGGTATTTCCTCCATATTTACCAAATAAACTATATTTTGAACTTCAAATAAATTTTAATGATAACTGTGATTTTGGAAATGATGTTGAGTATAAGAAAATGTTTGATCTGCTGAAAGAACAATATATCAAAGGTTCCAAAAGTATATGGTCAGAACATTTAAAATACACAATTGATTATCCAGAGTTCGATAAAAAGACCAATTCGATTACAATTGGACTAGAATGTAACATTTGTACAATAAATATGATTAATAATATTGTGGAAGAACCAATTAAAAAATATAGTCACCTTAATAGTGGTGTTGAAATTATCTACTTAAATAGAATTAAAACCACAGCAAATTTTTATTTAAATGATTCAATATTTAAAAATAATTATAATTCAAATGAAATCTATTTTAAGATGTTTAAATCACAAATTAACGAATTTTTGGCATCTTTATTCATATCCCAACTAGAAATTAATTTTCCAATTTGTTTTTCAAAATATACAAGAGATTACTTATCAACAAATTCGTTAGAATTCCCTCAAATTTCATTCATATTAACCAACTCTTCAAAATTAAACCCACATATGATGACAATTTTAAAGAATGATAATAATTTTAAGTCAATTTATAAAATATTAACTTATAAAAAGAAACATTCAAAAAATTGTGACGCTGTGATGCCATTTAAATTTCTTATTGATTAAAAAATAAAAATGTTTTTTTTTGTTGACATTATTTAATTGTATGCATTTTATATTTATTTTTGTACCTAAATATATATTTTAAGATGACATTATTTCTTCTAACGAAACTTCACTATCAATAGCTCTAGCTTCTTTCCAGAATTTACTTAGATGTCTTGAACCGCTGTCACATGCAATGATAACTATATTTGAATTTGGCTTTAAAGTTTTTGATAATGTAACTGCAGCAACAGCATTTATTGCAGTACTACTACCTACAAATAAACCGTCATTGACTGATAGAAATTTGGCCATCTTAATAGCTTGCGAATCATTAACCCTTATTGATTCATCAATTAAATGTTCACCACTTAAGAAATTCTTAGTGATTCTATTCAAACCAATACCCTCTACAATGGTATCAACTTGATGTCTTCTTCTGGTGCCTTCTTTTTCAACTGTGTCGTACATAACACCATAGTTAATTCTATTGAAAAATCCAGAACCTTGTGGATCAGCTAAGACCACATGCAAATTTGATAATTCTGGTTTTTCTTTCAAATACTTAGAGACACCAGAGATTGTACCACCCGTACCACAACCTGCAATAAAACCTTGAATATTACCATTTAATTGTTTATAAATTTCTGGACCTGTAGTTTCGTAATGAACTCTCCAATTTGATTCATTTTCAAATTGATCAGCAAACACACCTCTAATCTTTTCATTTTCTAGTTTCTTTTCATTTTCAACATTTAAATCATCACAAGCTTTCTTAGCAGCATTAACGTATTGGTTTGGATCCACAATTGCTGCTGGTTTAACTTTATTAATTGTAGCACCTAAACTCTCCAGTAAAGATAATTTTTCATTAGAAGTATCATCAGGTAAAGAGATATAGGATTTATAACCTAATGCGTTACATATCATAGCAATTGAAATACCAGTAGAACCACTTGTACCTTCAAAGACAATACCTGGTTTACCTCTAACTAATAAACCTTGTTTTTCTGCTGTCTTTACGATATTTAACGCAACTCTGTCCTTAGCACTGCCGGCTGGATTATTCAATTCTAATTTAGCATAAATATTCACACCTGTAGCTTTTGACAATGATTTTATGAGAACCATTGGTGTATTACCAATCAATTCATCCATACCATTTTTTGGTTCAGGCAAATTTTTAAAACAATCATTATCTTTCAATGCTCTATAATTTTTATATACCAAATAACCAGATACTGCAATAGATGTTAATGTGACAATATCTTTCCATGATATAGAGGAATCATAACCCTTGGTATTCCAACTCATCTTCTTGAATTTTACAAATTAGGTGAAAAAAAAGTATATATTATTTATCCTTCAATTATGTATTATTGCCCTAAATAAATTATAACAATTTTTGAATGTTTATTTTTATGGTATTAAAATTATAATAAAACTATGATTACACAACAACTTAATGATTAATAAATGAAAAAATAATATTAGATAACCTCATCATTAAATCAGGTTTTCTTCTTTTGGTTTTTATCTTTTTTCTCCAAAATTCTACAAAAATATTCCAAAAAGTTTCAAAATATTTTATTGCGAAGCGAAGTGACACAAGAAGAAAACGTCATAAATTAGAATTAAGTCTTTGATTTTAAATAAAAGCAAAGAAAGGTTCTTTAATATGATTCAACTTGATTCTTGTTACACATATTTTCAATAGTAATATTATTTACTAACATTTCTTTATTACTATTTTTATTGGAAATTGGGTGGCATCTTCTAATAACATATTTAATTTTTTTCATTTTTGGTTTTGATTGTTTTTCTAAATGTTCTAGTTTACGTTTTTGAAGTGATAATATTCTTTTCATTTCATATTCTTCTACCAATATTTTATTTTTCCTTTCTTCTTCCTCTTTAAATAATCTTCTGTCTAGCTCAAAACAAAATTGTGACCATATTTGGTATTCTAGTCTGTCTTGGTAGTTCATTGCATAGTATTCCAATATTGTTTCCATTCTCTTGAACCTACGAACAAAATTATACTTGGTTTTAATATCTTTATTAGTATAACATTCCAATATAGGTCTATCATTTGTAGCATGCATTTTTAAAAGTTGGATTTTATTGTCTCTTTTTTGTATATTGTTAATAATTAGAAAAAGTGCAATAAAAGAAAGTTTTAAATTGAAATATGTTTATTAAATTATAAAACCTTATATACCTATTAAGTTTTCTTGAGGTAACCTTCTTAAACTACTGTTTTATCTCTGACTTAGTATATATTGCTTTTATTTAAATAATATCAATATTTTATTTCAGAAGTATATTGCGTCTCATTGTTCTCTTTAATAAGAACTTTATTTTGCTGAAAATTTTTTAAAAGCAAAAAAAGATTAAAAAAGTATTAAATAATGCTATTTTTTTAATAATTACACAAATTATCATACTATTCTACAATACATGGTATATTTAATAAATTAAATAATAGTTATGATTCTTTTACGAGATGCAAATTAATCACCACGATTTTTATTTGGAAAAAGGATAATGACTAAAAAAGTTTTATAATAATGTTTTTTACAAGTATTAATCCTTATTTCCCAAAACTTGTTTAACTGGCTCTGTTTGATCAACATATAAGCCATGCTCTTCAATATATCTAATGACAGAATTTGGTAATAAATACTGTACAGACATACCACGTCTTAAAAATAAACGAACTTTAGTAGAAGAAATATCATTATAAATTAATTGTTTAATGACAAGAACATTTCTACGATGTTCGTACATGATATCATGAGATAATAAAAACGAACGAACATCAGATCCTGTTCTTTCTAAAATTAAACAACCATAGTTACCTAATATATGATTTAAATCAGAATCATTCCAAACATTTGGTTCACCCATTGATTCAATTAAATCCCCACCGGCTAATAACATAACTTTTACACCGATTTTTTCACCTGTGACGGTAGTAATACCACCTCTCTTGACATTTATTTCATTATTAAAATGATCTAAAACTTTTGCAGTTCTTGTATATTCAGGTTGTAAAGATTCCCAGGCATCAACCATTAACCAAGATGATGTTCTTTCACAAGCTAATTCACACATCCTTACTCTATGATAAGCAGAAGCCAAACCAGCTTTTTTATAATTATCACTAACTGGCGAATAATAACCACCAATGATTTCGAAACGAGTTTGTTCATTAATTGCATCAAGAGCCATTTCAAACATTCTTAAATGTAAATAAGTAACTGGTGAAAATGACCCACATGCAACAATAACTAAAGGTAATTTTTTTGGATTATTTAGTCTCTTAGCTAATCTATGAGTTGGAAATTCGTATTCTTCAAATGTGTTAGCTTGTCTAACAATACCATGGGGTACTTCTTCTAAATCAGCAATTTGTGATTTTAATACACCGACATTAATACCTGCAGATTTTGAAACTTCAAAATCAGAATCGTCATCTAAATCTTCATCAGATGAAACTTCATTTGATAAAGGTTGGAAATTATCTATATTTAGTGGAATTCTATGTGATCTAAAATGTTTTGTATTATTCTCATTTATATTATCTCCAAAATTTTCTAATTGTTCATCTAAACTTGCAGTTGCCTCTAAACTTAACGGTGATAATTTTCTATCGTCTTCTTTTTTAACATGTCTTAATTGTTTAGCTAATCTTTTATTTTTTTTCTTATGCTTTTCATATGAAATATTATGATCTTCCATGGTAAATGGTGCATCCAATGAAGAATTAAAATCTGCTAAAACGTTTGGTACAATTGGTTTAGATCTAGGAATTTTAGACTTTGGATCATTTGGAGGATGAGGTTCCTCATTTGGAGTAGATGGTTTAAAATTTGGAGCTCTTGTAGGATCCATAACAATTATTATATATTATTTAATTCAAAAAAATTTCTTTAGACCACAATCAATCTATAAAATCAAATATAACTCGTAAGATTATTGTCTCTTCTTATTTCAAAAATCCGGTATATCAAAAATAAAACTAATCTTTTGTGTATGTTTTTATATCAACTCATCAATCTTAAATACACAAAAGAAACTACTCAATGATAAACAAATATTCGATCCAATATATAAATGATTGAATGTATGTAAAATCTAACTTATATTCACTAAAATAAATTGAAATATAATAAAATGTCATTGAATTTATTAACTTAGAGGTGTAAAATTTCATTAAAATTGATGATATTCTGCGGTGTTTTAATTTTAAATTTTTTGGGAAATGAATGAAAAAAACGTAATTGCAACATTAAAAGAGTGAAAAAAAAATGAAATTTCAATGAAAATTTTTGGAAAAAGATCGATGAGTTTAATTTGGTTTGAAGATTCAATTGTTGAGTAGAATTGTTGACTTGATTATGATTTATGACTTGATTTTGTTTTTATAGTAGTCGTTTAGTTATTACATGCGAGTGAGAGAGAGAGAGAGAGAGAGACAGACAAAGAGAGATACGATGAATTTACATTTTGTTTCATAGTATAGTATACGATCTGTAAACGAAAAAGAATGAGGCTTGGCAATTTGTTTTATTGCATATTATAATATATGTTCTGTTATTTTTGAGTGTCTATAGTGCATATAGTATTTATTGTATATAAATAGTCGGATAATTTCATTGCTTGAGGTTTAATAATGTCTTGGACCAAATTCTTGTGGTGGATACGGTTGATGTCTTTCATTTTCTTGACGATATGCATTTGGTGGATATGTTGGTATCTGTACTCTAGGCGGTACTGATGGTGGTTCCATTGAATTATTCAAATTATTATTCATATTAGATTGATTAGAATAGTTCGAATATTTGGAATTATTTATTTGAGGAACGGGTCTATTTGTATATGTCGGTGCTTGTGCTCGTGGTTGGGGTTTTGGTTGGGTCCGTTGTTGAGCTCGTGGTTGTGTTGGTGGCTGGGACCGAGGTTGTGTCTGTGTCTGAGGTTTTGCTATTTTAATTTCTTTATTATGTTGTTCGATTTGTCTTTTAACAATAAAATTATATATCATAGCGGTATTTCTTGTTGAACACGCATGCACCCATGCAAAAATAGATCCTAGTATTGGAATCAAAGATATAGCTAAATCAACACCAATGTTACCATACATTTTAGCTTTTAAATCATTTGGTAGATTAAAATGTTTATCTGCTAATACAATTAATTTTTTATGCACACTATACATACAAAGTGGGCCAATTAGCGGTAAAATAGTAACAATTGGTGCCCAACCAATAAAATCGGTCCAACAACAACATCCACAAATACTTTTATCGTGAATCCATGCTTTAGTTTGAACAGCTTTCCAATGTTTCGAATCTTTTTTACTGAACCCTATATTATCAGGCAATCTTCTTCTAACTTCTTGTATCTCACCATTTTGGTTTTTTTTATGCTCATAAAAGGGGTCCTTTGTTGGTTGAAAATGTGAACCTGCATAATCTTCACCGTACTCGACGGCAGAATCTTGAATGAATCCTTCTATTGTACTAGTAATGAAATCTGTCATTTCAAATATAGTTTATATTATGAGAATCGTTTAAAATAGATATTAAAAGATATCCTTTTTAGCACTGTATTATTGTCTTTTTCAACCAGAATGATTTTGAAAATTATATAGTCAACTAATACTTTTTTTCAGTGTTTTATCAATATTAATTAATATCACAATCCTTCCTAAATATATATTGACCTAGTTTTAACAATTATTTCACAATCTTGTGACAACTTTGTTGTTATAAATTCATTTTAAATCTTATCAAATTAATTCAAAATTTTGAGATATTTTATATTCAGATCATTATGCCATTATGAAAATCGGGTTTACTGAAAAACGTTGGAACAAGCAGGAATAAGAAGGTGTCAAATACAGGAACACAAGATATTATATCATGAATAAAACTAAAATGTTAAAGGAGTTGTCTTTATTTGAAATAATTTGATAATAATATTATTTATTTATTAATTTATTTATTATATGTACTGGTATAATTTTGTTATATGTAATTTGTATAGTTTACAGGGATGCAAGTAAAAATGTGTATCTTTGTTGAGAAGAAACCCCATTTTATTTTTATAAATAAAAAGTGGAATTTGATGTAATTTATTTGAAAATGAATCAATTTGTTCATTAATGTTTCAGATAATTTGTGTAATCATAATGGTATAATTAAAAGCTTATCATTTATCTTTTTTAGATTCGACAAAGGTTAATTTTTGTTCATTTTCATTTGTATTTTCTTTTGTATTTTCTTTTGTATTTTCTATTGTCTCTATTGGTGTTTTCTCATTGTTTATCGTTATATCCTCATTGGACTTAGTTTCTTCCCTATCTTTTTCAATGATGTTCACTGATTTATTTTCTTTTTTAGGTGTAGTTTGTTTCACTTCGCCAAATATGATTGGTTCTTCATTGATTTTAACATTTCTTACTTTCTTTGTATCGTCATATGCAGATTCTGTTTCAATTTGATTTGTAGGATTTTTAACACTGTTGTCATTGTTAGTGAATGTATCATCTAAATGAATCTTAATTAATTCAGCCGTTCTGACCCATCTTCTTCTTCTAGTATATTTAGAAAATGAATCTTGTGTTGATGGTTTTTTCCAAGTATTATCATAATAAATAAAACCGGCATCAGCATTAGGAGATGCAGAAGTCCTAGCTTTTGAACTGGATAATTGAATAGCACCGTCATTAGTCATATCTAATCTCCATGATTTATCAATCCATCTCCATTTCAAATTTGAATCTTCATCTGGTAAAGTGAATTCGCCAGGTGATGGAGCAGAATTTAAAAATTCATCAGTCCATGAAGTTCTTTCATAACTTAACATACTAGATGTCCAACCGATACCAATCCATCTTCTTTGATTTTCATATAGAACATATGTGAATCTAATTGGCTTTTCTGAATCTAAAGAATGATCTAATATTTTACTATTTCTTTGAGATAAACCGCCTTGTGCAAATTCCTTATTACCAATTATATCATAACTCATATTATTAATAATACTAGAATTATATTTAGAGTTTGATAATTTCTTAACTTGATTATGAACAGCATCTAAAATGCCTTGATGTTTATTAATACCGCCTAAATCCAAACCGGTTGCGTAAAACACCATCAATCTAACTGCTTTGAATCTCCATAAGATTCTTCTGGCAATCTTTGCCCATGGTGATTGATATGTAATAATATAAATACCTAAGAAAAGGAAAGTGTTCTTTGTAGAGAATATAAATACAGTGATGCAAACATAAAGTGGTGATAAAAATATAGTAGTTAACAGTAATCTTTTAACATCTTGTGAGCTTAAAATTGTCACTGGAGATAACAATAAATCGAATTTTTTAGTAACTTTATCCATTATATGAACTATATCATCTAAAGTTGGTTTCGAAATCATACGTTCTTTAATATATTCATCCATTAAGGAATAACTCCATAATAATCCTACAATAACAACATGCCCAAAATATCTTGTTATTGTTTGAAAATATAAAACTGTGATAATATAAATTAGCACTGATAAAACACTTGACCAAATATTTTCACTTGTCCAGGTTAAAATACTCAATAGAAAATCAGCTAATATTAAATATGGATAAATTTTCAATAATGATTTAGAGATAGTAGATGGTGTCGATGATAAAAGTGGAGATGAAACGATTGTAGTTTCATTATTATAATTGGATTTTGAATTATTTGATGAAGTTGATTGTTTCTTTAAAGCACTTTTAATAACTTTGGTAGTATCACCACCAATTCTAGGCACTGAAGTTGTAACAAATTGAGCTCTTACTTCATCTTTATTAACTTTTAAATCTGAATCACTCATTGAGTATAAATTTTAATTTTTTATCTATTTGTTATATTGTATTGTTTATAAATGTATAATGTAATTCTTTAATTTATGATTTACAGTTCTAATGTTGTGTTAAATTTTTATAATAGTGTACACCAATTAATCCTCTAATATAGGAAAAGTATAATATTGATATTTCTTATTTGATTACTATAATCTTTAGAATCAAAAATAAATATTTAAAACATGTATTTTTAATAAGTAGCATTCAATTTATTAAATATTGTCTGATTATTATTTTTTTTATTATTAAACTTTTGCCTTTAAAGATAATCTTGCTTTATCTTTTTGTAATTCCAATTGTAATCACCGAAATTTTGGAAATCAAATAATGGCAAAAAAAAATTGATATAAAAAGTTAATAAGATTAAGATAAAAAAAAATTAAGGTTATGGATGATTAAATAAGTTGTTCTGTTGTGTTTATTAATATAATTGTATGCTATAATAACACAGGTCTGTTAGGTTATTAATATATTATATTTAAAATGTTTAAAAAAAGAAAAGTAAAGGTAACAACAAAGGATCAAGACTCTGTTAAACGTCTTAGGGTACGATTGGAAGAAAATGTTATTGAAGATGACCAAAAAGATGGTCGTATTGATGCAAAGGATGATGTTATTGAACATGTTAATTTGATTGATAATGAAATGGATTTATCTTCCGATGGTTTGAAAAAAAAGGAAGGTTCTACTCATATTAGTGATATGGATAAAGTGAAATATACACTTTCAGTCAATGATGATGCAGTTAAAGAAGATGTATTAAATGCAGAAACCAAAAAAATGGATAAAGACAATAATAATAAAAATAAATCGATTATAAGCTCAAAAGAATTAAAAGGTTCTTCAAAAAAAATTCATCAACCAGTTAATATTAGGACTACTTTGCTTATGGACTATCAACCTGATGTTTGTAAAGACTTTAAACAAACAGGTTATTGTGGGTATGGAGATAGTTGCAAATTTTTACATTCCAGAGATGATTTCAAGACAGGCTGGAAATTAGATCAAGATTGGAAAATCAATGAGAATAATGATGAAGAAAATAATAGTATTGAAGATCAATTAAAGGATATTCCATTCAAATGTGTAATATGTAAAGAAGATTATAAAAAGCCAATAGTGACTAAATGTAATCATTATTTCTGTGGTTCATGTTTTACAAAAAGGTGCAAAACGACTAACAATTGTTTCATATGTGGCAAGGATACCAATGGTGCAGTTAAAATTGCAAATAACTTAAGAAAGTTATTATCAGAGAATGTTGAAGAATAAAATATTGATTAGTCATATTATATTTATGTTATACTTAAAAAGAAAAGATTGTTTAAACTAAGAGACAAGGTAGATGGGTGCATTTATAGAGATTAATTTAAATTTGATATTTAAATTTATAATTTATTAAATAAATATTATTTAAATTTATGCATGAAATAATGTATATAATAATGTTACACTATAAAGATAGAAATATCTTTATATAATTTATTTTGTTAATTCTAGGTTCAAGTTTAATATTGAACTTAAATTTGGTGTAAATACAACATCTGGTGTAGGTGTATAAAATGAATTAGGATTGTATAAAATTCTATTCTTTTGTATGACTTGTTGAATGCTTTTTTGGATCTCCTCAGAAATAGTTTTTAATTGAGTATCTAATATTGGTTCATTTAACAAAAAATTTCTCCCTAAATCTCTAATAAATTCATACTCTTTAAAACCTTCGGAGATTTGAAGAGAGGCGATGAATAGTCTTGAGGTTTCTTCAATAACAAAATTAGTATAATCGTTTGATTTAAGATCTTTTATGGATAATGTTAAGCACATAGTTTGCAGTAAATCTATAACCATTGTAAATTCTTCACTTGTTAATTGGCCAAATACTCGTTCGATTCGAATATTAATGATTTCTAATAAATAACCAATAATGGTTAATATTAGCGTATCTTGTTTTATTGAAGCATTCATTGAATGGCATCTTATAATAACGGTAATCAGCTTAAATGCATCAATGGAAGCACCTCTTCCAAATAAAGAGAGTAATTTTTCCGATAAAATTTTAAATTCACCAACAACAGAAAGTGATTTGATCAAATAATTATCTAAATAAACTACACGCTCTTTGACATTGGTAAAATTTATCATAGTCTCTCTGAATGTACTTTTTTCATATTCTTCATCTGAAATACCTAATTCTCTCTTTAATATTATAAAAATACTGTTGTCTTTGATTGCATCAATAAAATTTTTATTTAGAAAATTAATCAAAGAAAATACAAAATCTGGTTGTAAAGTATTATCACTATATCTGTCTTGCAAACATTTAAATAGAGCATCGAGCAACGTAAATTCTGATGATTCTATTAAAACACCGAATATTTTCTTTACAGTCTGTAAATTTTTACTTTGATCATCATTCTCTATGTGGAAGGGTTCGATAAATTTTTCATGTTTTAGTAAATTCATGAGAAAATTTAAAAATAATATGTCATTCTTAGTGAATAACAAATCTATTACAAAACCATAAATATATTGTTTTATCATTAAGTAGGATTCAGTATCACATTTTTTTAATATTTCATTGAAAAAATAGACTTTATCATCTATGGAGTAATCCATATTGTTGTAAACCAAAAAAGACCACCATGACATATCACCAACTTTAATAAGATAGCTGCCAATTTTACAATATGCATCAATCCAATATCGAGAATACTTCAAGACATCTTTAACTGTTTGAAACAAATAGTTTTTGACCCACTTTTTACCTAATATATCCAAATTTGATATTAATAATTCAGTTATCATCATTGATTGGTAATATAAAGAATCCATAACTATTGATTTTGCTAAACATTTGTAAAGATTTTTTAGCAAACTTAAATCTAAATTTGATTGGCTATTTAACATATCAGTTAGTTCCTTTAGATAATGAAACCATATATTCCACAAATCTTTGTTATCATGAATCAAACTATCATATATATCAACTATTATCTTTGATTTATATGCTATATTTTTCTCTCTGTTGTTTTCAAACATGTTTATCTGAGCATTTAACACCATAGTGATAATACGTTGTAAATCTCTTGATTCTAACTTATGCATAGCAACATCAGATATGATAGATTTTAAAAACAGATCTAATCTCTTCTCAAGATTCCAATTAGATTTTTTTGATAAAACCAATAAAAGATTTATCCTGTTTACTAAAATTGAATATGAATCGGTGCATGAAACTTCTCCAATGGGAATAATTCTTTCAATTGTTGATTCTGTTATGTCAGCTTTATATAAAAAACTTAGGTATTTGTTAAAAAGAGTTACGTTATTGTTTGAGTCTTCAAAATCTGAAATGATTTGAGATTTCAGGGATGAATTGAGTTCCTCATTAAAATCTTGAAATCTTCTCTTTTTATATATTCCATTGAAAAATAGAATCAAATCCGTAGAAATTTCCCAATTAAGCTTTTTTAGGCAAAATGAAACAAATTTTAAGGCTGAAGAAATCGAATTGTATGAATTTTCAACATATATAATCGACCATGAGTTGATATTTGTAGGGAAAATGTTAACTATTAGATAACATATTTCAGGTTTATAATGACGTTGTGATATTCGGTCCCATAAGTCCCTTGGTTTATTTAACTGAGAAACTATCAACTCTATAATATGATATGATGCAAACAAATATTCAGAATTCTTAATAAAATTCTCAGTGTAAGATCTTGATAGTAAAGAGAAAAAAGATGAAACATGATCTAATATTTTTGATTCAATTCTATTCTTAAAATCTGATGAAATATCCGTATATTTTGAAATTTCATAAAACATAAGTTGACAAATGGCTATTTGGTAGAAGTGTATAGGTTTTGTTCTGCTCCCCATTGTGGTAACTTTATCTCTAAATTTTTTATGGAAATCATCGATAATATAATACAAATTCGGTTGATCTAGAAAATATAAAAATTCTGTCAATTGATGAGAAACAGTCACTAACTCAGTATCTGTGATACCTTTCTCAATAATTCCAACAAATATGCTAGAGAATACAGACGATAATTCTTGCAAGTTTAGTTTTGATAGTAAAAATACTTTATTAGATATTTTGATAGTTTCAACATCATTTAGTTCAATATTTTTTCTAAAAAATAAAGCATCTAAAACTTTTAATTTATCGAAAGATACTTTTTCTGACTCTATGAGAAATTGATTATTATCTTTAATGTCAAGTGTTGAGTTATTATTATCTTTCCTCAAAGTGTATTTATTGCTTAATGATTCTAAAACTGTAGAAAATGTGTTACCTTTTCTAAAATTAAGGTCATTGTTTGAAGTACTAAAAGAATAAATATCTTGATTTTTTTTTTTTTTTTTCTTATTATTTTGCCTATCATTTTTCCCTTCTGTATCTTCTTCTGTATCTTCTTCTGTTTCCTTCACGTCTTTAGTTGGTGTTTCAAACGCATCGTATAATGTAAACGAATTTTTTGAATTATCGAATGTTCCTTTATTATTATTATTATCATTATTATTATTGTTATTATTATTATTATTATTCTTAAGACTAGAAGCCTGTTTTATATTGTTATTTAAATTATTATTCTTCAACGTTCTGGTATTTAACCTTGAATACTTTATAGCGACATTATTCTTTCCTTTAAAAAATTTTTTGGAATTGAACTTTGAGTTTAGTTTACGTGAATGGTTTTTAGGCCGGTCAAATTTGGATCCTTTACTATGTTTATTGGAAGTCTTGTTTTGTTTAGATAGCATAAGATCTAATACACCTCTGTTTGACTCATGTGCAAATGAAGTGCCAGTTTTCAATGTTAATGAACTATTTTGAAACTTCATTCTGTTTCTTTCACTATATTCATTCTCTAATATATTATCATTAGGATAGTTGCCAGTTTCGCGTAGGTGTGATTGAATTTCTAATCTCCCTATACCATTATTATTATCCTCATATATGATAATTGCTTGATCATCGCTATAATTATCATCATCAGATGAATAAACTGTCTGATACTTTTGTTCCAAATATTTCCCTAATTCCAAATTAATTTCGTTTTCGAGTTTATTTTTTTCTGTATGAACTATACCATCCATGATGTCATCTTTGTTAAATTCAACCTCATCATCGGGGGCTATTAAATCCTTTAATAATTCACTAGAGTCTACGGCATGGTTGTTGCTATTAGGTTTCTTTTTCTTTGCTACACCTTTCATAATAGGATCATGAATTGTTTTTTTTTTACGTTTAATTGATTTTTTTTCTTTTAGAGATCTATCCCAAGCAATCTTTGGCAATACCCCTTTAAAACCATATTTCATATCTATATTTCTACCTCTGAAAACTATCACTTCATTGTCAGTGAGACTATTTTCTTCATCATTATTGCCATCATTAATTAAATTTTCGTCTATTTGATTTCGGCTTCCTGTAGAATTTGGTTTATCTATCAAATTATTCATATTATCAACTTCATTTTGCGTTGTCTTCTGTTTATTTAAATAGATTTTTTCAGCTATAGATACCCTTGAATTATATTTTATTGGAGGTTCAATATCTATTTGTGAGACAGAGCTTGTATCTGAATCTGAACTTGAAGTATATGAATTATCTTCTTCATAAATGACATCTTGTGTAGAATTATTCTTTAAATTATTTTGGTTCTCGATATATTTTTCTTGTAAATTCAGTTTAATAGGTTTTGATGGCAAATTTACATTTTCTGAAACAGATTCAAAATTCGTAACATCGTACCCTTCCAGTTGTTGACGATGTTTTAGTCTTTCTAAACTATATGGCATTTTTTGTATAGCTTTTCTTTTTCTTAGATTTCTTCCTGAAACATATAAATCATTAATTATATCAGCCGACAGTTTCTCATTAGTAAGATTATCATTATTTACAGTTATTTGATCCTGTGATATTTCTTCTTGGAATTTTTGCTCATCTTGTATTATAACAGCCGGGTCATTTGTTCCTATAATTGAATCCTGTTTGATGGTGGTTGTATGCAATTGGGTATCGTATTCTTGTGAATCTTGTAAATTTTCATTTGTAATATTATAGGATGTATCATTTAAATAAAAGGTATCAAATCCACTACTGCTATTAGTATCACTATCTGAATACTGTTCATTATCAGATGAAGTATACAGTATTTCAGGATTATAAATTATCTGAATATTTTCTTCCAAGTAATCTGCTTCGGAGTCTGGTATAACCAAATGTATTGATTCATCATCGGAATTCATATGATCAGTTTATTTAATTTTATTTAGTTGATTAAAATTCTGTGTTATATCATTAAATTAAGTATGAGACAAAAAATGTAAAGTTTTGATTGTTATTTTTTGTTATTATTATTATTACTATTGCTAAACTTTATTTTATCAGTAACAAAATAAAACCTTTTATTATTTATTCTTCTATTTTTATTAGAAATTGGTATCCTAAATATGATTTTCAACTTATTGTCAATATAATATTATAATCAAATATTATTATTTTATATTTTATATATCATTATGGTCACACATCTCTGAACTCTTTTAATTTTAACTATGTATTTTCAATTTCTCTACAGTACTTTTTTTCAAACTTCTAAAAAAAAAATATCATCTCATTTTTGATCTCTTAAAATTTCGCTATAAAACACGTTAATTATGTGTGTAAGAAATATCTTACTTACCAAAAACATAAAGATTCAATCAATTTTGTTATAAAAATAATGAATTACATGATGTAAACAATAATTGATTAATCTAGTTTTCGAAGAATAAAATTAATAAAAAATATTGGGAATTTATCATTGATAATAACCTTATGAAGCTAGATATCTAAAACAAAAATAATAATATTTCTCTTTCAGTTATTAAACTTAATCCAGAACCAGTAACAAAGTGATTGTAAACTTTGAATTGGCATAATTTAACTTAAACTTGGTTTCAGATATTATATCAATTTGTATTTTTCAATAAATCCTTAGACACAATTGGCTCTATATTAAAATCACTAAACGATATTAGTTTATTTTAACAGATTGCAAGGATACTGTCTTTGAATCTTGAGATAGTTAATAATAATACCACAGTATTCTCAAGAAATGATTGTCATGTAAAATGAATTTAATTGTTTTTATACCATAAAAAAAAAATAAAATAAAATACATAAAAAAAATTAGCCGCCGATGGTTAAAGTTGATTTACAAGAATATATAAATAAGGTGCTGTAAATACTCAAATATTTTTGAGAAAATATATGAAAAGCATACAAGATATAATTTTTTATTTTGTTATTTAATTTAACGATATTTATAAAATAATTATTAAATTAAGTAAGTTAAAAGGTTTGGTATAGTATAAGATTGCTTATTTAAAAAGTTGTTGTCAGTTGTTATAATATTATTCAAAGGTACAATTATTCCATATACATTAGAATAAGTATTAGGTTTTTTTGTAAAAAAAAATTCTACAGATACACAATTTATAATTAGACAAAATATACGGTGTTGTGATATTGTTCGTTCCAATTGGTACTTGATTGATTATAACAATCAAGTTATTTCAAACTTATAACGTTTATTGTTAAACTCTTTTTTCTAATATTTATTTGGGTTATTAAATTTTATGTTAATTACCGTATTCAATAAATTGACATGAATAGTCAATCCATCGAAAAAAAATCAATAAAGTATCAATCATTATTTTCGGAGTTCTTATCGTTAATAGAATTTGAAATAATTAAGCTTTTTTAATCTTTCCTACAAAAAAAAATTGAAATATTCAAAATATTTTTATTCGGTTTTGTTGTATAATTTAGTTTACCGTAAAACGAAGAGCATGTGGAAATTCTCAAAAATATTGAATTTGCTTTATTAGATCATATTTATTAAAAGATTTTGTTAGTTTGAAAGTTTCATTTAACTAAATAACTTGAAAAAACATCTATAATTATTAGATATAATAATATTTGAATTTTAAGTTATCATTAACATCATTTATCATAAAGAATAATTTAGTTTTGTATGCATTAGTAATCAAAAGAAGTTGATTTATAGTTTACTCATTGGACGCCAAAATTAATATTATTTGTTACATTCATATTTATAATTACACCCCAGTCTACTGATTAAAGATGGTAGAATCAAATAGTGGTAGTTATGAATCTTTAAATAGTTTGACAAATTCTAATATTGTTAAAAAACAAAGAAATAAAGTAAGCAAAGCATGCCAAAGTTGCAGAAAGAGAAAAATCAAATGTAGTGGAACTAATCCATGTACAAATTGTACAATTTACGAATGTGATTGTCTTTATGATAATGGAGATACAAATTCAAATTCAAGTTTAAGCTTAACTGCAAATATGAACTCAGTTAAAAAGAAAAATAATATGAAGAATGGTAAGAAAAAGAAACTAGAAGAAGGAATAGAAAGGAATAATTCAGCTGCATTTAAAAAATCTAAACCTCTAACTTCTCAAAATTTGGAGCAAAATAATAATGGACTAATCACAAATGGGGAAAATATACCCGCCAGTCCATGTTACATGTCTCACAATGATATCCCAGTTCCAATTCAAAATTTAGAAACTTTCAAATTAAATAATGAAAATTACGGTTACTTTCATGAAGATATAAATATTCAGAAAAAAGTTCTAGAATTACAAACAACTTTGAAAACCTTAAATTCATTATTACAAAAAACCAAAAGTTTAGAGACAAGAAGAAACTTATCGGGAGCAATCACTAATGCAAACTCTGAACTTAAGGATATCATTGATAATTTTGTACCTGCTTTAGATATAGTAAAATTCAAAGAACTACAAGATAGTAAAGGGAAAGAATCAATAGAAACTTCGTTATTAAAGAATAAATATAACTCTATAGCACACCTGAATACATTAGTGTCTGCATATGATCCAGACAAACCCAGTAATGCTGATGATGACATATTATTATGCAATTTGAGTCCAATAATGAAGAATAAATTTTACTTATCAGAAAAACAAACAGAGGAACTTAACAAAGAACATTTAAAATTACTGGGAAATAGAAATTCCTGTGCCCTTAATAAATATCCATTAATTGATGAAGTATTCGGTTTATACTCCCCGCTGGCATTGTTTTCATTCAGAGGTATTGGTTCTTTTTTTCAATACAAAATGTTATCCAATAAATATAGAAAGGATATACCATCGGAAAAGCAATTAAAGAAAACTATATATTTATTTTTGAGATTTTATGATATTTGCATGGATCATGTAATTCAAAGCTGTATGTCGATAAGTGACCCATTAGAAACATTTTATCTGAATAAAGATAAGAAAGATGTTTCACCAAACTCCAATACTTCACATAATTTTATTTATGATGAATTTCATTCTCCAGGAACTATAAATTATCACAATAGAAATATGCTAATCTCACTGATTAAAACATTACCTCAACCATTGTTATTTCAAATGACAAATGGTATCACTACAGACCAATTATTACAAAATATTGATAAATCATTTCATATGCTAATTCTTGTTTCAAAAATTTTTGAAATTCACTTCTTAAAATTTCAAGATTTCCTTTCAAAGACTACAGCAGAAGGAAATTTATCAGATGAGAAACATCTTAATATTAATGCAAATATAAATTTTAACGAAGTCCTTCAAATATCTAAAAACCTTTTTCCTGATGAAATGATAAGAACTTATTTGGATTTTTGTAAACAAGAGGACATACTAACCGCTTTAACATTTTACTATTACAATGCTACCCTTTACCACTTTGATGATTATAAATCTTTAGATTACTTAGAAGCACTAATATCTAATCTAGAAATTCAACTTTATTTAGAAGAATATTATGCATGTGAGAAGCTTCTTGAAGTAGCCATTGGTTATGCTACTAAAATGGGTTTGCAAAGATGGGAATATTACACTGGGATGTCAAGAATAGATTCTGAAAGACGTAGAAAAGTATGGTGGAGGTTATATCATATAGAGAAAACGGTTGCACTCGAACATGGCAACTTTTCTACAATAGATGATTCAAAAGTTAATTGTTTATTACCTAAACAATTTATTGATATAGGGGTTTTAGATATTAAGAATTTTCTTTCGGTCATTGAAAGTGATAGTTTACCTGATGAACACTTTAAAAATAATTCTATTGAAGACTTGGTTGAATATGGTAATTTCTCTTTAGATATTCTTCTATCAGATTATTTTTCTAGAGTATTATATGGAGAGAGATTTACATCAATAAGAAATTATTCTACGCCACCTTATCTACGTATAAATCTAATTGCGGAAGTACTAAACGAATTAAAACGCATTGTAGCAAAATTAGATATTATTGGGAAACAGTTGAGACGTTTGTTTGACATTTTAGAGAGTGGACCAGATAACATTGAGAATAAAAAGTTAACAGTAAAAGAATATCGTATTTTGTCTGAATTTATTTTCAGATATTATTTTTCTTATGTTAATGTTTTGAATGCATCTAGGAGTTTGATTGCAAGATTTGGAATCAGTAAAAATAAAATTCACTTCGAAGGTGATACTGAAACATTTTCAACTTTAATGATATCAACGCAAAAAAAAATGAATACATTAATATTCAACGACATGAGATTATTCAAAAGTAAGGTTTGTTCTAAATATTACTTGATAACTTATCTAGTACTGATATGCAACAGAATTTTCAGTTTTATTACAACAGACACTATATTAGATTTATTAAAATTAATATCTAAAACATTGACAGTCATGATTTTTACAAAAACCTTCAAAGAAAGAACCCATGGAACAGATACGAAAACTATGAAAGAGTTTAATAGAAAGGCTGCATTTTTATCTATTCTTGCAAGCATTATTATGGCAATTTACATTGATTTTAATAACTTGAGTGAGGAAGAGTTTAAAGCTCAAATTTTAAAAATATGTGGCCCGGAATTAGAATATCCATTATCTGCAGCATTGGATCCCAATTCGATGTTATACGAGTATATCATGAGCCCTGTAAAAGAATCAGGATTTCACTTAAAAGTTAAAGAAATTTTAATTGATACAAAACATGCAGTTTTGAACAATCAAAAGAGGAAGACTGGCGAAAATGGCTTACATTTCAAAACAAATAGCGATGGTTTTGACGTTAAAAACGAATCCAGAGATGAATTGCACAATGATTTGGATAAAGCTAAGATTACTAAATTAAACTTAGCGAATAAAAAGAAAAAAGGTAATGATTTAGAAAAGCTTGATTCAATTATAAACAATATATTAAATTCGAGACCAGAGGATTCTATATTTACTGCAGACAATGTTTCCAATATAGATCCTAGTTTTAATAGTTCTTCCCTTCTTGTTAAACAAGAAAAAAATATAATTTCTTCGACTACTGAGTCAGATGTCTATAAAGAGAGCGTTAGTAAGCTTTCAAAAGAATCCATTAAAGCCCTGTTAAATTCGAATGATCAATTTTCAGATATGAATAACATTACTCCAATAGATGTTAACAGTAGTCACACATCATTATCATCTTTTGCTCCAAATAACTTCTCAACTGATATAACACCTGGAAGAGATGAACATTTAAGAGGAGGTTATAATATCGGTACCTTGGACGAATTTGTTAAAGATGGTGATTTAAATGATTTATTTAACACATTTTGGAAAGATTTATACCCTGTCTGAGTTAGCAAAAAATGTTTTATATTACAAATATTCTCTAAATATATTATAAATACTCATGATTGTTAATATCATTTTAAATAATTATAGAACAATAAATAATTAATTTTATAACATAAATATTAGTAATTTATTTTTTTGTAAATATAATCTAAATTAATTAAAAACAGTATGAATTATCTACTCTAGATTTAATTTGTTCATGATTCTTCTTCCATGAGGAGTATTTCTAATTGGTCCAATTAGTAATGGCGTGGCAATATCATATAATTTTTTATATAATGATTCGTTTGAATCATGTGTGACATCCAAAGCTGTCTGTAAAACATAGTTACCATAACTATCATTTAGCAAAATTTCGATTTCGTTTTTAGAACCTCTTTTTAATAGTTCCAAAATTATTGTTTCTGATAATACAGGAGTTCGCAATAACTTTTCAACAACATTAGAACCAAATTTATGCAAGGAAAGGTCCTTAATCTTATGCTTCAAAACATCAACATATTTAAAAGAATAATTGAACTCACCAGATTCAGCTTCCTTAGTAATTACATATTGAATTACGTAATTACCAAATGGATCAAAGGACAAGTGATCTATATTTAGCAATAGATTTTCACATAAAGAATCACATTGTTCAGTTGTGCCACTATCTAGGCAACGTTGTAAAACACAGCAACCATGTCTATGAGTAGCAATTTCAATACAATTATTGCAAGTTGCTTCGAAAATAAAATCGATAAATTCAGATTTAAATCGTTGCAAAATTTTCTGGATTACATGATTACCATTTAAATCCTTACTTAATTCAACAACTGATGGTTTCAAAGAGTCTACAATTATTTGAGCTTCTTCATCAGTCTCGATACATTCTACTAATTTTTGTAAAGCTCGAGTACCATGAGGGTTCAAAGCAACATCGATGAAGTATGGGGCGGAAATATTAATGATGGCTAATCTTTGCTCTAAAGTAACTTTTTCTAATAATTTTTGGATCAAGTAGTTACCAAAGGAATCAGTCATTAATTCAACACAACGATTTCTAATTTCTTCAAAAATAGTATCAGAAGCATTTTCACCCATTAAATCTAATTGTTTTTGTAAAAATCTACAACCATGTTGATCTTTACATAAGGAATAAATTGATCCTACAAATTGATCTAATGTGGCATCATTATAAATCATAGATTCGTCGTATTTACGTTGTGAATAGTTACCATATTGATTTTTCATATGATTACCATTTCTATGTCTATTATAATTAGATCTGTTATCATCCTTAATATATTCATTGCTGTTATTATTATAACCACCGCCATTATGATTGTTCATCATATGTGGATGCGGTATAGAGTGGGGATGAGGAACCATTGGACCAAATGGATGAGCACCATATAACCAAGGTGGTGGAGTACCGTTGTGAAATTGTGCAAATTGAGAATGATTTTGCATGTTATTTTCAGCGGAATTTGATTCTTTATCAGCAGAGGAATTGCCGAGAATATCTTCTTTAGAGCCGCCTTGTGTTAAACCAATTTGGGTACCATCGGAATTTAAGGACAACGAAGGATTCATAGCTAAATTTGGTGGTACAGGAGAATGAGGGTGGTGTAGAATTGGTGAAAATGATTGAAATGGTGAATTAAATCCATACCCGCCAGGGAAAGAAGAATTAAAAGGAGGTGGATGTGAGATATTAGAACCAGAATTATTACCTGTTGGAGGCATTCCCAATTGATTTGGTTGCATTAATGGACCACCATATGGATAAGCAGAGGCAGAATAATGAGAAGGTTGATTAGTTAAATCGGATGAATTCTCATTATCTTTATTTTGAGGATCATCGGAGTCTTTACCAGGTTTTTCAATATTAAAATTTTTAGAATTTGATTTATTGTTTTTATTTTTATTGTTTTTAGAACCATTTGATCTAGATTTAATTGATTCTTCACCATTCAAATCAGATGAATCGTTTTCATTTTCCAATAAAGAAGATTGATTATCAGATTGATGAGGCATGTTTGGTGGAATCATTGGGACCATTTGATTGTAAGGAACAAAATTCATATTCATATTCATAGCAGCATTCATGTTCATATTCATATTCATACCGACGTTAACATTCATCATCTGTGAATGTTGATGAGGACCAAATAGATGAGGGAAATTATTCATATTATTATTTTGTAAAATATTATTAATGTCAGACTCTGGTTGTAATTGGAAAACAGTCGGATTATTTAAATCCATTGGGTCAGAATTTGGTATGAATGAATTCATTGAATAATCCATTTCTTTAAAATTTTTTGATTTAAATTTATTTTTATATTTGCTTCTAATATTTTTGTTTTCTTTATTATTGGAATTATTTCTTGAACTAATATCTTCTTTGATTTGTAATTTATTTAACTTATCATCTTTATTATTAATCATATTTTTTGTTGTTGATAATTCTCCATCAACATCATCTAAATGTAATTCATTTAAAGCAGAACTAATAACTTCTGGATCAACTGGAGGTAAACCTGGAGATTTTTCTACAGTTTCTAAGGACATAATTGAGGATTATAAATTGATTTAAAATAATTTAGTTTCTTTTTCTTTTTTGGCTTTTACTGTCAATGTATTAGTGTTTAATAAAAAAAAAAATTATAATGGGCGTTAAAGTGAATTAATATACAATGTTATTTTATAATATGGTACAATTAATATTAATTTAATATACAATAGTTTATTTTTCGTAATTAAAAAAATAAACTTAATTTAAAAAAAAAAAAGGTTAAAATGAATCTAGTGTACAGTTAATTTGGTAAAAAAAAAAATTTGAAATAAAAAATGTATTCGAATTTAGATCTTGATTTTTAATTTTAATTCATTTAATCAATTCTTGTTTTAAAAAAAAATAGATATACAAAATAGAATGTATATATATGTAAATATAAATAAAAGTTTGATGATACTTTAATTAAATTGTTTAATGATCATAATGTTTAATTTAAATGTTTTCTTTTTAAATTAATGTTTTTATATTTTTTTTGTTGATTTTAAAATTCGAAAATTTTTTTTCTTGAAAATTAGTGAGAGAAAAAAGAAAGGCGGGTAAAACTCATCGATTTATTTGTTAAGAATGATATGAATGCTATAGATGGGTATAGATGCTATAAGATGATTATATACTTGTGAATGAAATTAACCAAAACCACACCATTCGATTGTAAATAACTTAACATTCAAATGTTCATTCGAATCTTCATTCGAATCTTCATTCTCATTTTTTATTGCTGAAATGATTACAGATTTTTTGACAATCGTACCTAATCTTGTTAAATTAATTAAATTAATCAAATCGAAAGGTTTATTATCGTTATAATCGATTGGTTCATTGATTAAATATTGTGAATGATATCTTAATGGGTCACCTGGATACCCAACGTATTTACAACCGAATCTTGAACCTGGTAATAATGAAATATTTAAATTTTTTAAACAATTATACAATGGAGATGATAAATGTGTTTGTAATGAGATTTTGTTTAACCAATCATTTCTCAATTGTATATTATTTTGTTCTTCATTATTATTTATTTGATCTGGGGTATTAATAAAATTATTTTCGATTGTTTCAATATAATTTTCATTTTTAATAAAAATTTCATCTTGAACGTTATTTAATATTACACTCAATGTTGCCAAACCGTTTGAAATCAAATAAAAAGATTCATCTATTGATAATTTCAATGGTAAATATAAAAAATTATTTTGTTGTGTATTGATTGGTAAAGTGCCTGAAAGAATACCATAAATATTAAAATTTTCTCTTAATTTAATAACATCGTCGACGTTAAACACCAATGGTTGAGAATAGTGATCATTGAACTTGATAACATGTATAGTGATCATTGTATAGTGATCATATTGTGTTATGATTGTTGAGGTCTGTTACCAGTATGTTGTAGTTATAACATTAATACTACAATTAATCTTTTATATATAGATATATGTAAGTGTAAATATTTAATATCATGTGACCCTCGGTCACATGATATTCACGTGACAGTGCCCGAATATTGACACAGCCACCATAATATCGTCACACAATGATACAAACCCCTGATGGCACGATAGGGCAAGTTACTGTACACACTACATCATGAACTGCACTACATCATAAACTGCACTAAGCATAACACCATTCTAAAGATACTACACTGTAACAACAATACAACAATACATCAATACAACAATACAACAGCCTCTTTTATGTAACAGTAATTTACTCTTGCATGCAGTGTGGTCCCTTGCTCTATTTGGTGTGGTGTGCGGGTGTTGGTATAGTGGTAATACAGTATTGTATGGGAAAAGGTGGCAGTGTTCATATTTAAATTATGGGTCGAGTTACAGTAATAAGAAATAATGAAGATAATGAAATTATAAGTTCCTGAATTAATTGTAAAGGAACTTATATATATATATAAGATATATTATAAGATATATTATAAGATATATATATTGTTGTATTATTGTATTATTGTATTATTGGCATAGTAGCACATTAGCACTTTAGCATATTAGCACTTTAGCATATTATCATATTAGCATATAATATTTATATGAACACTAATTATGTCATTGGACAATTCTAACGATATACAAAGGTTTTCATCATTTTATACTCCAAAATCTTTTAAAAATTTAATTCATTCATTTAATATTAATAATTTAAATGATATTACTAATATTTTTAAATTATTAAATTCAAATAAAAATGGTATTGATTCATCAACTATTCCTTACAATTTGAAAACTTTTGGTAAAAATGTTTTACCAAAACATAAACAAAAATCTTTTTTAAATTTAATTTATTTATCATTCAATGATAAGACAATGATTTTATTAACAATTGCTGCAATCATTTCATTTTTATTAGGTTTATATCAAATTTTTTTTCAACCTGATCAATATGATTCAGAAGGTAATATTATTCCAAAAGTTGATTACATTGAAGGTATTGCAATCATGTTAGCCGTTATAGTTGTTGTATTGGTTTCATCAATTAATGATTATCAAAAAGAATTGCAATTTATTAAATTAAATGAAAAAAAGGAAAATGGTAAAAAAATCAAAGTCATTAGAGATAATGGTCAAATTAATTTATTACATAATGTAGATTTAGTCGTTGGTGATATTATTGAATTATCAACTGGTGATATTTTACCAACTGATTGCATATTAATTAATGGTGAATGTGATTTAGATGAAAGTTCTATCACTGGTGAGAGTGATACAATTAAAAAATTACCAATAAAAAATTCAATGGTTTATTATTTAAATCAAAAATCTGGAAATGATAATACTAATAATGATAATAATAATAATAATAATAATAATAATAATAATAATAATAATAATAATAATAATAATAATAATAATAATAATAATAATAATAATAATAATAATAATAATAATAATAATGTAAAAGATATAGTAGATGATAAACATTTCCCAGATCCAATATTAATTTCAGGTTCAAAAATTATTGCAGGTTTAGGGACAGCAATCGTAACTGCCGTTGGTACGAATTCTGTCTATGGTAAAACAATGTTATCATTAACAAATAATACTAATCATCACGATCAAAATGATGATATTGATACTGATTATATCGATGATGAAGAACAAACAACCCCGTTACAAGAAAGATTAAGTAAATTGACTGATCGTATCTCCGTTTATGGTTGTATCGTAGCAATTTTATTATTCATCATATTATTTATTAAATTTCTATTCGCAATTCTATCAAAAAATGGTACATTCCATGACCTGCCGCCAACTGAAAAGGGTAATAAATTTTTAAATATTTTCATTACTGCAATTACAATCATTGTAGTTGCTGTACCTGAAGGTTTACCTTTAGCCGTCACTTTAGCTTTAGCATTCGCAGCAATTAGAATGACTCAAGAAGGTAACCTTGTGAGGGTATTGAAGTCTTGTGAAACAATGGGTTCAGCCACAACTATCTGTTCAGATAAAACAGGTACTTTGACAGAAAATATGATGACTGTCACAGACACTTTTATTGGTAGTAAATCCGAAAATAATTTGAATAACATTTCAAAAAATTTAAAAGATTATTTATTAATGAATATTACATTAAATTCAACTTCATTCGAAAATAAAAATTATAAAAATCCAAATTCAATTAATAATCAACAATCAGCTGATACAGATACTCAAATAATAGATAGTGGTGTAAATACAAAAGAAATGTTCATAGGTTCAAAAACTGAAATTGCTTTATTAACTTATTCAAGCAAATTTATGAATTTAAATGATTTAGGTACTTTACAATTTATTCGTAGTGATCCTTCTAAAGTTTTTAAAGGTATTAAAGAAATTACTCAAATAATACCTTTCGAAAGTACAAGAAAATGGTCAGGTTTAGTGATTAAAATGTTAGACTCTACAAATAATAAAACTTTTTATAGATTTTACATTAAAGGTGCAGCTGAAATTGTTTTAAAAGGGTGTACAACAGAAACATTAGAAGATGGTTCTTCCGTCATTATAGATGAAAAAAATTCAAAAATTATTTCAAATAAAGTAAAAGAATTTGCTAATGATGCTTTAAGAGCTATATCATTAGCTCATGTTGATTTCAATGATATTGAAAGTTGGCCTCCAAAAGATTTGGTTGATAGATTGAATTCCCCAGATGCAACAGAAGCTAGTCCAGATTTATTATTTAAAAAAATGATAGATAGCAGATTGAATAATACAAATAATGGTTTATCCTTAGATGGTATTTTTGGTATCAAAGATCCACTGCGTGCAGGTGTTGATCAATCTGTACTATTGTGTCAAAAATCTGGTATTGTAGTTAGAATGGTCACTGGTGATAACATTATCACAGCAAAGGCAATTGCTAGAAATTCAAATATTTTGTCACCTGAACAAGCTAATAATCCAAATTGTGCAATGGAAGGTTCGACTTTTAGAAAATTATCAAATGAAGAACGTAAAAAGATATTACCTGATTTAAGAGTCATGGCAAGATGTTCTCCAGAAGATAAAAGAATATTAGTAGGAACTTTAAAATCAATGGGTGAAGTTGTAGCTGTAACTGGTGATGGTACTAATGATGCTCCTGCTTTAAAATTAGCTGATGTCGGTTTCTCGATGGGTATTTCAGGCACTGAAGTTGCACGTGAAGCTTCCGATATAATTTTAACTACTGATGATTTTGCATCAATTGTTAGTGCAATTAAATGGGGTAGGTGTGTTGCTTTATCAATCAAAAAATTTATTCAGTTTCAGTTAACTGTAAATGTCACTGCGGTGGTCTTGACTTTTATTTCCGCTATTTTATCTGCAGATGAATCTTCTGTATTGACTGCAGTTCAACTACTTTGGGTTAATTTAATTATGGACACTTTAGCAGCTTTGGCCTTAGCAACTGATAAACCAGATGTAAATATCATGAATAAAAAACCACTAGGTCGTGATGCACCATTAATCTCCGTTTCCTCATGGAAAATGATTATTTGCCAATCGATTTTACAATTATTTATTACATTCTCACTTCATTTCAATGGTAAATATATATTTTATGGTGATGGTGAGATTTCAGGGAAAGATCAACAAAGATTAGATGCGTTAACTTTTAATACTTTTGTATGGTTACAATTTTTTACTTTAGTTGTTTCCAGAAAGTTGGATGAAGCAGATGGTATCAAGACATGGAAAGCAAGAATGACAATGACGAATTTAAATTTCTTCCAAGAATTGTTTAGAAATTACTACTTCATAGGAATCCTTTCGTTAATCGGATTCTTACAAATTATTATCATGATATATGGTGGTGTCGCCTTTTCTATCGAACATCAAACAAAAGAGATGTGGTTAACTGCGATATTAGGTGGTTCATTATCACTTCCTATGGGTTTATTAGTTAGATTGTGCCCTGATGAAGTGTTCATGTCTATCTTCCCTGAGAAGTTTATTAGTGGTGCCAAATATTTCCTTGGTCTTGAATTCTTACAAATGTTCCAAGATGAAGATGACAAAAGCGAGGACGAGGAAAGTTTATTAGCAAATCAAGAGGATGAGCCTGTTAATGAACAATAAATGCCATCTATATAATTGAATTAAGTTAAATGTCACTTAAAAATATTACATTTAGTATGTATGCATAAAACAATTTTATCATATCTCCAGCAAATACAAATTCACCCTGGATTTATCAGTAATACTATTAAAATATTGTAATTGTCATGCCATTCATATATTCATTTAAGAACTTTCAAATCATATTTATTACATATTTAACATTATCCAAGAAATGAATTAGATTTTTTTATTCAATCGAATTTTATTATTCATTATTGAAAGATAAACATTATAATTTATATATATATATATATTCAAATATATTTATTCCAGTTAATATTCTCTATATTAAAATCTCTATCAAAATCCTTCCTCTATATCTTTTGTACTAACATAAATTTCCATTTTCTTTGAGATGCTATCAACAAAATCTGAGTAAATTGGATAAAATTTATCTAATCCTTTAAATACTGGTTTTAACTCTATAAAGTGATCAATCTTTTTAAGTAAGTCAGTATTTCTTTGGTTATGTTTTTCATTTTGAGTTGAGTTTGTCAGTGATTCTTCTATGGTCTCCTCTAGAGTTTGTAATGATAATTTAAAATCAGATAATGAAACCTGTTTGTTTGAAGAATTAGTATCTTTTTTATCTGAAGATCCGGTTGAAATATCAAATATGTTATTAAGTTCTTGGAAACATTTAATCACAGCATTTAATCTGCTTCTGACATTCACAAGTTTATTCAGCTGGTCAACAACATCATCACTAGATTCATATTTTATATTCAATTCAGTTATTTGTTTATCAATATTTTCTGTATCGGTTTCAAGAGCTCTAATAGCATTGCCTAATGTATCTAAATAATATTCTAATTTAGAAGCACCGTGCGAGTTTAATATATCAAATGTATTTGTTTGATCCTTTCCTGGAGTTTCAGTTGACCATGTCATCGGTATAGTTTCAGATAACTTTTCTAAACCTTCAATTGATGCATTTAATTCATTTGTTAATGTCTTTGTATAGTAATCAAACCTTGCTAATAATGCTGATGATGCAGCTTGTGTCTTTGATATATCTTCTTTACTTGTACTAGATAGAAGTATGTCTACAAATGACTGTGGCACAAAATCTTTGTCTAAAAACATTTCTAATAAATTGTCATTATCTGCTTGTTCAATTGAATCTGCCGCTCTGCTCAAGTCACTCATATTGGGTTAGTTTACTCTGGATATGTAGTTTAAATATAGAATAGTAATTGGATAATTTACTGAATTAATGAATTATTATCCTTTTGGTATTAAACTAGAATATACATGTATATTTTTTAATAACTTTTCAATTAATACATTAATATCATGATTTTTATATTGAAGATTTTTGACAAAAAGGTTCGTTGTTTAGTTTTTCAAAACTTAAAAAAATAAAACAGCACTATAAAATATATACTAAAATATTTCAGAATTACTTGATATTTTAGTTAACATAAGATGGATGAATTCTTATATCATCAGTGGATCAACAATTATAATTTGTTATATATAATAAGGCCTCGAGATATATATCTAATATTTTGATAACCAACTTGCTCAAATGATTAATGTCAACTAAAAAAATATATAGGAAAAGAAAAATTCTGTCATGCAAATTCTGTTATACACATAAGATTAAATGTGATAGACAATCACCATGTTCCAATTGTAGATCAAAAACTAATTTGGATATCTGTGAATATGGGTTCCCAAAAGATGAATTAAATTTGAATGTTGATACTCAAAAAGACTCGATTGATGACAGGCAAAATAATAAAAAATTAAAGATATCAATGAAGAAAGATTTAATATTTAAACCAAAATATTATAATCCATTTTTCTCTACTATTATAAATGATAAATTATTATCAATTGAATCTTTTGATAAATTAATTGATAAGCATGAGTTCAAAAGAAACAGTATTATTAAATTTGATAGATTTAATACCGGTACTTTTGATCTTAATAACATAAATGATCTAATTCCTGCTGATTTGGATACAATAACGATAAAAGTTAAAAATTATTTTCATGGTATACATCCAATTATACCAATTATCTCAGAAGAACATTTTATTAAAATGCTGGAGAAATTATATTCTAAAAAAAAGCTAAATAAAAAAATTGAACCATCTAACTTAATATTAGTTTTGTCAGTATTATTTGTTGAATCGCTCGCTAACTTGTGCAATGAATCTACATTTGATATCTCTATTAGTAAAAAATATTTTTCAGCGTATAAGATGTTACTGGATGTTTTACATTTTCCATTCAAATCATCAATAGAATGTATCCAAGCTTCTGTTTTAGTTAATTTTGTCTTAGATCCAAATATGATCAATATAGCAGGATACTCTACAATGTTGATTCGATTGGCACAACAAAATGGTTTAAATAAAATAGCAAAGCTAATGGATTTTCAACATAATTCAATAAAAATTTTGTGGAATTTTTTATTATACATGGAAGGTTCTTCAGCTGTGGTTTTTGGTTTACCATTTTTTTCATCATCAGAAATATTGGATTCTGCACCAATTCTTTATGATGACATTAAAAATGTGAATTCAAAATTTCCATTGGAGTTCACGTATGGTCGTTTTATTATTAATAGAATATTTAAAGATTTAATGGAAATTAGTACCTCGGAATTAATTACTAAACAGCAACTTCAATATATTAAAAATAAAATTGATAACCTATACAATGAAGTAAATTACTTGAATTTAAATATTAGATCTAAGTTTCCGGATCACTCAGAATATTTTACTAGCACTTTATTTGTATTTGTGTATAGACTACACCTGCGATATATTTCAATTCGAGCTTTGCAAACTAAAAAAGACGAAATAATTCCTCCATTAAAAAAGAAAGAGCTAACCATAGATTTGGAATCATTGTTGTCCTCTAAATCTATTTTTAATGATGATGTAGTTTCGATCTCGTTGCTACTATTATTGTATACAATGAAAAGATTGATACAAAAAGGCACTAGTAAATATATATGGTATACAAGGGGATCGACAATTATGCAATATTTGTATTTGGTTCTAAAAGATTTATATCAAACTCCAAAAAAAGCATATAACTTACATGATTTTCCAGAAATAACTAGAGGTATTCTTGATCAGGATCTAAAGGTTATTATTGAGACAGATCCAATAATTTTCAAATTTACATTGGTTGAGGATATAATTAAGTTGGTAGAAGTTCAATTAGTATCTCTGTGGAATAATGATGATTTATACAAATTTGTTTTAGTTAAAGCAATTATGCAAGAAGTTTGGGAAAAACATGATTCATTTTTAAAATCTTTCGAGTCACAAATGGCCAAAATAAGAAATTGCAATATGTTTTTAACTTGTGCCAAGAATTTTGAAAAAAATAATGATGATGAAATAATGGACTCATTAGAAGGTATTAAGAATAATATACATGCCTCTGAAATTTCAAAAATTTTGGCAACTTGGATAAACGAGGAATCGTGTATTGAATAATAACTATGCCGTCTTATTAAAAAGAATATGTACTTATAATTGTTTATTTATGTAATGCTCTATCTAAAAAATATTCATATGAAGGGTTAATGCTACCATTTCAAGTTTATCTTATATTATAGAATGATTCAAAAATTAATGAATCCGGTTGCGCCTTAGGTTTCTTTTTATTAAATAATTTCCAGTATCTTAAAGTTTCATCGCCAGCTCCTGAAACTACAGTAGTACCATCCTCCGATAATGTAAGATGAAGAACTCTAAAACTATGCCCTTTAAATATAGCAACTGGTTCTAGAGTTGGATAATTCCATAAAGTTAAATTATATCTTGAATAACCATGAGATGTAACAATCTCATCGGTATTCTTAGACCATATCATATTACATATTTGAGATCCAGAATCCACATCATTTAATTTTGTTGATGTGTTCACATTCCAAATTTTAAGTCTTCTATCAGCTGTACCACCACCCGTAGCTAGAATACCTCTCCTGTGTGGTGACCAAGTCATAGCTTTCACAGCTGCAGTATGTTCTGCGAATTTTAGTGTAGGTTTATTATTAACGCCATCATACACGTAAACGATATTATCATTACCACCTGAAGCAAGTTTATTATCTTCCACATTCCACTTTAAACCACATACTTCTTGTGTATGTGTTTCTATTTGTGTAAAATATGAGTCTGGTGATCTTACGTCTCTGTGTAAAATTTTCCGATCTCTACTTCCTGAACTTAAAATATGATTATTCCATGAAAGACAAGAAACTCTGTCACTATGACCAGATAGTGTCCTTATGCATTGTTTTTTAATTATATCATAAATTTCCACTAGACCATTAGATTGTCCGACAGCTAAATGAGAACCAGCCCCCACCCAGCTTAAACTTGTGTATTCATTTTCAGTATTACACAAATGTATAACATCACCTGTGCTATTATCAGTTAAAAATATTGATTTTCCTAATGCTACAGCAAGTACATCACGACTAGACCAATCTATTAGATCATAATAGAAATCATCGGCTAATGATGGTGCATCCAAAACTCTATAAGGAATTTTTGCTATTTGTCTAGTTTTCTTCTTCGGAGAAAGTAATAACTGCTTAGAGTCAGGACGAACTACAGAAGTTGAGTCAACAAATTGTGACTGTAAAATAGATTCTGCGGAAGGTCTAGTTGCTCTACGTTCGGTATATGTTAATAAACTAGCACCTCTACCATAGTTACTTAGGTATCTTTGCTGCTCAGATGATTGTGTTGTATTTAGCCTTCGTGGCGTAACAGGCTCGGATGTTGATAAATAATCATTTGTTCTAATATTATTACGAGGCGGAGTGCTTGGTGCTCTATTATGTCTGGTTTCGTTATCATCTGAATCAAAATCGTCGACATCAGTATCAATTAAATCAGAATCGTCATCATCGTCAGTGTTATGTTCATTAGTATTAGTTCTATTTAAATTCAAATTATTACCATTATTATTGTTATTAATATTGCTATTGTTATTGGCATTAATAATGTTACCATTCCTATTATTATTGTTAGAGTTATTACTATTGTAATTATTTAATCTATTGTTTTCTTTTCGCACTAAAGTTTTTGTATTTTGTATACGATCAAGACTGCTTTCAATTCTTGAATCTGATATTATTTTTTCACCAAATAACTCATTCTTCAATATAGTATCAAAAGTTTGATTGGCTTGTCTTTCTTTTTGTAATTCTACTTGGTCATCAGTTGAAGATAAAGAATCATTTCCAATCGTTTGATAATCAACATTCGAGTTACTAATCGACAACATTGTATTTAAATCAATACCAGTTCTAGTAGGCATTAGTCTATCATTATAAACTCTTGTTCCTAAGTTTCTCGATTTCTTAAATGGAGACGTTAATAATTGAGAAGTTGATGATCTTGAACTCGCTGGTGATGCATTTGGAAAATTTAGAGATTGCTTCTTCCTTATACGGTTCCCACTAAAAACATTATTATTACTATTGTATGAACTATCACTATCACCTAATTCTGGATTTTTAATTGGTGATGAATGTGGGGTATTGTTCATGAACGGATTATATGACATTTTATTTTATTATATTTTTATTGTAATATCATTCAGTGTTATAATCTATCTTAGAAAGGTATCAAAATCAAAAACAAGTTATACAATATGTGCCAACAGTATTTTTCAATGTAAACATCTATCTAAATATAAATATAAAAAAATATTATTTCATTTAATAATATATTAAATAATCAAAACCTTATAATAATTTGCCTTAAGTTATAATATTATAATCTCATATGAATTACAAATTACCCAATATGTAAATTTAATTAATTAACTTTTTCGAATTTCAATTTTTTTTTTTTTCGAGCTTTTCAAATTCTTGACATTGATATATTATTGATTTTTTAAGAGAAAACGCCGTACAATTAGAGTGTGGATGAGCTTGAAAATAGATAAATATGAGCAAAGCAGATAATTTCAATTTTGAAACATAAATGACACTAATTAAATAATTAAATTATTAATAAATATAGATTAATAATTATTAATTTGAATTTTAATTACATAAAATAGTTTAAATATATTAAATTTGTAATTAGAAGAAAAAAGACAAAAAAAAAAGTTTAGTTCATTAATTTAACTTTAATTTCCCAATTTAACTAACTAAATGATAAAATAATTAAAAAAATAAATTGAAAATGAAAAATGCAGATTGTTTATTTGTTATGCTGATTTTAATTATATAATATCTATCATTGAAATTATTTACATTAATTTATGGTAGAAATACTTTATCATGAGATTGTGATAAAATACTTCTTTGATAATCTGGTGGGATTGTAAAACCAGGTTTTGAAATATCATTACCTCTAACATCGAATTGTTCCCTTGTGACTAAATCGATTTCAATTTCTTCTACTTCATTTTGTTCTTGTTGATATTCCATTTCATCAACTTGATCAAATTCATCTTCTTTCTCTTGATAATCTATATTATCTTCGATTTCTTCAAAATCTGGTGCTAATGCACTCCATTTTGGTGGAATTACAATTGACCAAATATAAATATCACCTGATTCTAAACCATTACTTGCTATGAACATTTTATGGAAATTCCAATCAATATCCATTAATTCTTCTTGAGAACCTTCTAAGACTCTGACTAATGAACCTGAATTTGTTTCCCAAATATATAATTCATGTGCGGATGAACCATGTGTTGACGCAACCAAATATTCAGCAGAATTGTTACTGAAAAAAATTGAATTCCATTGTAATTTATTAATTACATCTTGATATCTATGAAGTAACTCTAATTCAATTATATTTGAAATATTTGTATCATTTTCATTGATGTAAATATCATTATTTTCAATAGTTTGATCATTTATATTATTAATATTTAATGAATATTGTCTTATTGTTCTATCTGAAGAATTAATTGCTAATTTATCACCATTTTCTGATATAACCAAATGTTTTATAATTGAATTACTAATTTTAATTTTATATAATAATTTAATTTTAATTTCATTATTTTGTGAATTAATAGAATAAAATTTTAACCAACCTTTTGAACTACCTGTTATAATTATATTATTATTATTTGGATGTATACAAATAGTTAACGTATTACCTTCATCGATTTTTTCAACATCATTCTCATTCTCATTATTTAATTCATTCTCATCAATAATTTCAAAAGTATTTTCGCCTAATATGCTTTTAACAGTAACATTATTATTAATTTTTTTCAAATTAATTAAATAAGAATTTTGTGAATTATAAGTAGTTAAAATACAATAATTTATAATATTATCTTTGTTGTCATCATTATTGTTATCAATTGAGTCTAAATTTAACCATTTACAATTCCAAATTGGCATTTCAAATTGAATAGTCTTTAAAGATTTTTTTGAATCCAATAAATCCCAAATTTTAATTGTCCAATCTCTTGAAGAGGTTAATAAAAATCTATTATTAAGGCACCATTCAATTGATTGAATCGATCTTGTGTGTGAACCTAATTGATTACCTAAAATCGTAATAGGTTTATAAGTATCCATATCAAATATAATAATTGATCCATTTAATGAACCAACAGCCAAATAATCACCAAATTCATTAAATTTAATACAAACCGTATGTAATGGATTTTCAATTGTATGTGTCAATTGTTCAGGGTACTCTTTTAAAACTGAAAAAGGATCTTGAAATAAAAGATTCATTTCTATGACAATAGTAGACTTGATGTTGTTGTCTATACAAATTTACGTTTCTGTAGTATTACAATATCTCTATAGATATATTTATATTCATCTCATCTTTATATACCTTTTAAAATAAATTAATTTCCATTGATTATATCCGTATAATATCCGTTTATTTTGTTTAATTATATGATTTTACAAGCATGTTTTCCACAAGCACAACAGACAGAAATTTTAAAAGAAACACGAAACTGTAAAGAAGCTCGTATTCGATGATGTTCTTTATTTTATGTATGAAAGATAAACTACACTTATAAAATAATTGATATTGATATAAATTATACTACATTAATTATATCAACGATAATAATTAATCTGTTAAAGATGAATATATATAGTTTGCAATTGTATTATTATATTTACCAACATTCATATATCTTATAACAAAAGTATTTTAAATATTTGAAAAATTGATTCGATTTTGTATCTTGTATCTTTTTTTTTTCACTCTTAATTTTATTCTCGTTCTTTAGACGCTTTGGTTTTCGTATTTTTTTTTTTTTTATTAGGTAGTAAAAACTAATGAAATAATAATTTTATGAAATTTATAACATAGAACTGAGTTGTGGAAACTAATATTAATATATTTTAAATTATAATTATATGTATATTCTATATATATTCTATATCTATATTATTAGTTCAATTTTACAGTTCAAAGGGAAAGATCATATCAAAGATTTTAATTATGCAATTATTAAATTTATTTAGAATTGCTTTACTTTGTGTAATTTTACCAAATCAAGTATTTGGTTTTTATTATTATGGTAATACTGGTGATAGAAAATGTTTTATAAAAGAATTATCTAAAGGTACTCTATTAGAAGGCCAATATTCTGTTCAAACTTATGATGAAGAATTGAAATCTTATAGAGATGCTAATGCAAAAAATATTGGTATAGTTGTTGATGTTGAAGAAATATTCGATGATAACCATAGAGTTGTTCATCAAAAAAATTCTCCAGTTGGTGATTTCACTTTTATTGCATTAGATTCTGGTGAACATAGAGTTTGTTTTGAAACTACTGATAGTTCTTGGGTTGGTAAGACAAAGACAAAAGTTTCTATTGATTTTTCAATTGGTAGTGAATCAAAATTAGATTCAAAGAAAAAGAAAACTTTAAAATCATTACATCAAAAAGTTAATTTCTTAAACATGAAAGTTTCAGATATTAGAAGAGAACAAGCTTTAGTTAGAGAACGTGAATATAAATTTAGAGATATTTCAGAAAATGTTAATTCAAAAGCTATGTGGTGGACTGTTTTACAATTGTTTGCTTTAATTGGTATTTGTGTTTGGCAAATGAAAAGTTTACGTTCATTCTTTGTTAAACAAAAAGTTTTATAATCAATTTAAGATCAGAATATCTGATATATTATTCAGATATAAATAAATTATTTTGTAAAAAAAAAAAATAGAAAAATTGAATAAATATATATATAAAGAAAAAAATAAATTTGAACATTATTAATAGTTTATTTTATTATTTATTTATAAACATGTAAGTATTTACAACTTATAATACTTGTACATTTATTTATTACTATCTATAAAAGTTTTATTTTAAAAAACATACATAGATTTATATTTTTCTACATCGGATTCATTAATCTCATTTAATAATATATTAGATTTGATAGGTTCACCAAATTCAAAAATGATTTCTTCAGAATTATTTTCGCTCTTATCTGAAGGAACATTATTTTTATTATCATTTGTGAATGTTATATTATTATCAATTGAAATTGAATTCTTCTTATCACTATTTTCTGGTTTACCAAAAATTGAGATAGTTTTTTCAGTTAATTTAGTTACTGAATTATCAGTTTTAATTACTGAATCATTAGCTTGTTCGACTTCATTATCTTCATTCGTTTCTACCAAATCATTATCATTATTTATTTTTGAAGAAATCCCAAATGAAAATTGTTTTGATTTAGATTCAGGAGTTTTCTCAAATAATCCTGTAAATGCTAGTTTTTCTTCTTCATTCTTAAAAAGTTCACTTTTAACAGGATTAGTATCTGTTTTATTTTCAAAAGTAAAGGTATTGGTTTTTTTTACATGAGTTTCTGACTTTGTTTCAGATTCAACTTCATTGTTTTGTACTTTCTCATCGATTACAACATTTGAGCGTAAAGATGAAGATCTGGCAGGTTTATATTTATCTAATTTTAATGATGGCTTGGTAACTTGTTCATTCGACTTTAAAGGATGATATGAATCAACTTTACTAGTTCTTTTACTTTGGGTAAATTTATTGTCATTTTGTTCAATTTTTACGCTTTCTTCTTTAGATTTCTTATATTCACGTAATTTACTAACATGTGAAGAATATGGATTCGCTAATTCAGATGCTTGACTTTCATCAACATTTCGGTTATCCAATAAAGATAACAATGCAGACGCTGTATTGCTAATTTTTGAATATTTCTTGTTGATGCCGTTAGAGTCACTGTTTTCGGTTTTATCATTTGAAGTGAAATTACGTTTTGAAACTTTTTTTGCTGGTGTAAAGGAACTATACTTTAACACAGTCGTTCTATATGTAGATGGTGCACCACTATAACTGAAAATTCTTCTTCTTCTTGCAGATGTTTGAAAGTTTAAGCTAGGCTTGGTAGATGTAATTTCAGTTTTTGAGATAAAAGTTGGTGCTTTGACAGGAGTGCTACTGATGGAAGTATTTGCACTTTTCAAGAATCTTGAAGATGCGATACCCTCAGAATAGCTTTGATCCTCAATATGTTGTCTTGAATTATTAGTACTTACTGTTCTTTTGATGATTGAAAGAATTCCCTCTTTCTCTATTTCAGAAAGTGGTTGGTCACCTTTATCAGCAAAGAAAGCAGCTAGCTTAGCGTTTGATACATTAGCGTCAATGCTTTCGTTACCTATATCAGTAAGATCTCTAATACTTGTATTGATTGATTCATTTATAATTTCATTATTGCTTCTTGAACTTAAAATTTTTCTTTTTGACTGGTCTGGGTTAAAAAAACTGCCAGGTAAATTTAGAGAGGACATTCTACTTGTTTGAGCTGTATCGGATTGAACATCTAATTTCTCAGAATTTGTATTAGTTAAAGTTTCATCATTACTCAAATACTTATTAAATATTGGAGTTATGGTTTGTTTGAATTTAGAAAAAAACGATTGTTTAGGGCCTCTCTCAGCATATTTTATACTTTTATGATTGCTACGGAATGATTTCCCCATATCTTGTTACCTAATTATTTGGTTCTTAAAAATTGGCTGATTTCCTTCGTTTAATTTTCAAAATTAGTTATAAAATTGTTAAATATTAAAAATTAATGTTAAAAAAATATTTAAATTCTTTAAAAAACATATTTCAAACTACAGCATATCATCGATTTATCAATCGTAAATTTTTTTTCTCTAATGCTTGGGAATTAAAAAAATATCAAAAATTTAAAAAAATGGGGCGAGCTGGGAATTGAACCCAGGGCCTCTCGCATATTTGAATTGCACTTCAATTGAAGAACTTCCCAAAGCGAGAATCATACCACTAGACCACACGCCCATTTTTCAGTAATATTATTGTAATATTATTTATAGTACAATGTCATATAGTGGGCAATATAACGTCAGAGTTGGTCAAGATATAATAATTACTTATTATTATATTCGTTATAGTCAGATGGGAAGCGCAAAGCAAAATCGGATCTTTTTATTATTATTTAAACTTGTTTTGCTTAGGTTATAAATATTATAAATACTATATAAACTAAAACTTTGGAAATGGTAAATTCTCTTTTACCATGCCCTGTTTATATATCAATTATTTCTGAATTGATTAGTAATTCAAAGTTATTTGAATTACTAATCTGCTTATTAATTATTACTAATTGTATTTTGAGTTGTATTACTAATAGTAATTGACTGCTCGAAGGTCATCTTACAATAATCTTTTTAAGTTTCTATATTTATGTTTATTTGCTATTTGTGGTGGTGGTTAAGTGTATTGGTTCAAATTAAGAGTTACATTTTAATTGTAAATTAAAATGTAAATTAGAAAAACAATTGATGTATAAAGAAGAGATATTTAGATAAATAATATTCGTATATTTCTCATGTTAGAAAGAGAACATGAACTTTAATAAATAACAATTGATATAAATAGCGTAACAATAACCAGAAACACATTATTAGAAGCACCTCCGACCCTTCAATCACTTTACCAATATTTATTTAACTAACAACCAAAATGCTACAGAGAAACATGTTGTTCAAAGTCAATGCTTTGATCCGTGTAAATGTCAGACTTGACTGTCTCAGTTGGAGTGGCAGCGGAGTTGTTATTTTTTGTTTCAATAGTTGAGTTCATTTAGAATAAATTATATTTAAGTATAGTTTTGCATAATATTATAAGTTTTATAAACTCGAGGTTCTTTTAAATCATATATTACATTTAATTTACATAAATTATGGAAATATAATATTTTCATAATTTCAAATATCTTTAGCTTTTATACAATTGATTATGAATTGATAATTTGATTATAAAGTTCAAATTCCTCTTCTTGTATTTCTGTACCATAGATATGAAGCTACTCCAATTGTCTTGAATACATAAAACTTTAATTTCCTATTCTCACATAATTAGAATTTCTTATTCCAATTCATGAATCTGAAAATATAATATTAATTGATTATCGTTGTAAACACATATATCTTATAAAGCTCTATACGCTGACAAAACAACACAAAACTGTATTGTTTCCTAAGAAATCATAAATGTCAAATAAAGAGAGATGATTTATATATAAAGAGAAAATATTCTGATATGTGAAGTTTGTGTTTTTCATATAGAACATAGAAAAGGAACAAATAAAATTATACTAATTTTGTATTTCAGAAATTATACATTGATTCAAAGCACTTTCAATCCTCTAATATTGTTGATGTTATTATCTTAAGACCCTAACAAAAGAATACAGATATTAAGAAGATTATATTGCATTTCAAGGGGTCACAAAACAATATTATTTTTTGAATATAAATTCAAGATAGATGTTTATTAACTTTTTAACCTCAACTTACTTGTATAAGTGTACGTTTATCGTAAATAGTGTATTATTTTTATATTCAAAAACTAAAACTTCTGTAAATAATAAATGTTACTATTAACCATTCTTCTTATAATGCGATATATTTGACAACTTTAAATTATCACCTTAAAGATATGATTATGAAATATGACTTAATATTTTTACATTAGATAAATTAAAAATATGTGTTTTGTTGACTAATACTTCTCAACTATTACTTATTAACAATCCTCTGAAAGGAATTAAATAGATAATAACTTATAACAATTATAAGATTAACAAAGTAATAATTGACTATAAAATAAAATTACAACATTATAACAAAACACCAATACATTCATTAAACTGGAAATTTAAAGCTTTATGAGATAAATCGAGATTACAATTCATGAGTAGCACGGAAACAAAATGATTTTATCTTTTCTTGCAACATAGAGTTTTGTTTCGGACTTCCTTTTTTAAAAGCGTTATTAGATTTTCTTTAAATATTTATTCTAAAAATATTTAAAATCATTTATATAGAATTTAATATATTTAAAAATATGAAATATAATATATAAATTTATTATATATATTTGAAATTAGCACGTGCACAAGTTTATTCCAGATTAGTTGTTTAAGTTAAATATTTTTATTGAGCTTTAGTGAACACGAGTTATAAATGATATATAAAACAGTATGACATTGGATATTAATATTTTTATTTTAAAACTTTATTATTAGTTTATATATATAGATTGTTTGTATATATATTTAATCTCATTCAAATTTCCAACCATTCCACTCAAAGTTTGCGTAACACCTAAATTCATTACTTAAACCATTACCATGTTCTGGTAGGAATGTTGTTATTTTTGTGTCTGGATATGCCTTTGAAATGATTTCGTGCATTCTTTCACCAGTACAGGAAATTAAACGATATTTAGGAACTTGAAATTTGGTCTTCTCTAAATTGTTAGGTTTTAACATTTTTTTTGCGGTAATTGAAGCTAAATTTATTGAATAATTCTGTTAGTAATATTGATAAGAAAATAATGCGTAAAGACCTATTTTTACATTTTGAATTTATACATACATTTTGTTTGGCAATCTTCATTAAGGAACGGTGGATCTATCAATAATCTATCTATTTTTCCTTGTAGTTTTTCATTTATTTCAAGTGGTTTATTATAATCATAGAAGAAAAAGTGATTTTTTCCAGCTAATAGTTCAAAACGTGTGTCATATTCTAATAAATAAATGTGTTTTGTTATTATATCTTCTGGATTTTTCTTTTGAATAGCTGCATAAACAGATGGGGCACTGACAATAGCAATGACTGTATCTTCATCGGCACCATCTAAAAGTGCATCAGCTAATTTATTAGCAGTCTCATCGCTGTACCAAAATTGTGATAATTGCCAATCTTCTTTAAATAGATTCATACCTTCAGCTTTTTTCTTTTTAGCAAAATCCTCATCAGCATCATCATAAAGTTTGCTGAATTGTTCTTGATATTGAGCTTCCTCTTTTCTAAATTCTTGTAAAGCAGCTAATGCATGGGAAGATAAGGACCTGTAGTTGATGTTAGTAAGTTTCAAGTTGTAAAAAATATATATATTTTAAATGTGTTCATACAATTCGATATCTGAGCCTGACTCTGAATCTGACATTATTTCAATAAATACTTGTTGTCTTTTTAGTTTCTCTATAACTTAATTAATATCTACCTCTGATCATCTTAGTTTAATTTTATCTTTCAATTTTTTATATTTCAACAAATTTTTTCGCTTATGAGACGTATCTGCTAACGTAGATTTTAAATACTTTTTTCATAAAGAAACGAACAGGAAAACTACGTAATGTAATAAGTTCTATAAATATATAAAAGATATTTAATTAGAATCCAATTTAGTTATTTTAATCAGCAAACTAAATCATGATTATATCACATAGTAATGAAATATTTCTTATAAATTTTAAGCTATGAAAATAGAAATATATGAGAGTTATTCATAATGTTTTGAATGGTATTTTTAAGTTTTGTTTTAGATTAATTCTTTTAAAATGGGAAGAAAACATAAAATGCTTAATATTACATAATTTTTAGAATAAAAACAATAGTTTAAACTATAGATCTTTTATGACATAAAAGACATTCAAAATGTTTGTCAATTTGACCTAAATTTTTTAAACACACTGAGTGAAAACCATGATGACAATTAAAAACGACCATACTGAAATTATTTGTTTCATATTCAATATTTGGATTTGTTTCTCTTTTCTTTGATTCCCAGATGTGGTAAATAATATCGCTTATATCCTTACCCCATAAATTTTTTCCACATACTTCACATATAGAATCATCACAAGACCAACCAGTGGCTAATTTATTTCTATAATCAACTAATATTCCTGAAGCTTCAGAGTCTAAAGTTTTAAAAATAAGTGAACAATATTTTTCTTCCAAAAAAAATGAGCTAAAAACATTCTTTAATAGCTGTCTCATTAAAGATGTTTTGCTCATCAACACTTCTTGGTTCTCTAGTACTGAAGTTAATACTAAACTAAAATTCGGAGTATCTTTTTTAATATTGGAAGATTGTGCTAAGGCCAATGTTATAAATAAATCTCTGAGAATAATTTCACAAGTTTCTCTTTTATTTTCTGATAAAGAATTTTTTTTAAATATTGATATTAGCGCTGTTATCAATTTTGACCAACATTGATTTCTCAAATCTCCATTAGATGATGTAGATATATCGGTTGCATAATCTATATTTTCTTGAACCAATTTTGGTTTGAAATCTTTTTCAGAATATAAGTAATTTATTGTTTTCAATATATCATCCATAGCACTACCATAATCTCCAATAGATTTATGTACTAAAGATAATGATAAATATTCATTATCTTTTCTTAAATCATCAACAATTGTGCTAATATCCATATTACTCAAATCCACTAATTTTAACCATTTGTTTAGTTCTTGGCCTTTTTTATATTTGCAATTTAATGTAACATAAAGTTTTTTGAGAGGTAAGTATTGAAAGTTTTCAAAATTATTGATGTTATATAGACTTTGCAAATATTTTAGTTGTAAAGGTTCAGAATTGATACTTAAGATTGCTAAATGAATACCTTTGTCATAGCTGTCGATCAATTTGACTATTTTTTCGGTACTGACTGAATTTAAAACCAAGTTAAAGTTCTCAGTAAAAACTTTTAAAATTACTTTTTTTTCGATTGAATCTTTTTTAGTTCTGTCAAAAATTAATACTAAAAGATCATATAAATCTACCCCAACTTCAATACTCATTTTAGGTTTTTCAAAAACCAATTTAAGCAAATCAGAGTTTCTATTCAATTTCATATATAAACGGAATAAAACTCTTTTATACCCTCTGATTTTTAAATCATGTATAAAAGTATCTTGTAAGGTCTGTTGATAAATCGATATCAAATATTCTAAAGATAACTCTAAATTTTCGTTTGAATTAGGATCAATTTTAAATATTTTTATTATAATGCCATGGATAATGTGGTTTGAAAATTTTATATATTGAGGATATTTCGATATGTTTTTTGATAAAAAGAAAATTATTTTAGACTGACTTGCTTCATTATCAGAACATTCTAATATATTCACAAGCATATCCATAATGTATTGCCTATTGATAAACATTTTATGATTTATATTATCTTCTCTTAAAATATCTTCATTCAATAATTCATCTTCCTCAAATATCTTATCTAGAATATTCAAAAACTTTTCAGAATTATGTGTCAATAAAACAGAAAAATAAGGATATATAGGTTCATCTTCATTTTTTTTACATGTGGTAAATTTACTCTCAGAGTTATAAGGCCAATGTATCAATGCACCATTGAATAGAATATAATTTATTTGTAGTCTTGCTTTTAAAATTGTATTCTTTCTCATTTTATCTTCAATAATAAATGAATTACAGTAAATGTCTGTTATCATATCATAAACTCCTTCAAATTTATCAGGTGTCATGTTCTCAAAAATATTACCATCAGTTATAGTTCCTGTAATCTGAGCTAGATAGGATACAAGAGGAGTAACAAAATCAGAAAAAACATTTTGCCAAATATATATCAATACTGTAAAAAGATTGTTTTGCTTGCATAACCTAACAGAAAGATCTATATCTAAAGTTTGATGATTTAGAGTCAATATTAATTGTTCTATGATAATTGATTTCTTCAATGCAGAATAATAACTTAATATTGATTTAAATATATTTGGTGATAATCTTCTAATATAGCCTTCTAATATTAGATTAAACAAAACTTCAAAGAATACGCTTGGGTCATCTACATTAAGCAAATCGAAAGCCCTCTCTAATATTGAATCTTCGAGTGCATCTTTATTTGGATAACTAGGAAAATTTTCTAAATTCTTTAAAATTAATAACAATAGTTCATATAATTTATCATATGTAATCATGTTTTGTTTTATCAGAAATCTAATTGCCGCTAATGACAAGTTAACAAAAGGTCCCCTTAATTGCTCAAATCTTTTAGAATTTATTTTATCTAATTGTACCAATTCTTCTAAATTAGAGGTTGTTTTTAGGAAATATCCAATAAACTTCAAAGAAGTGATATAATCGCCTCTTTGAACGGGGTTAAGAATGATATCTGACCATGTCATGAATTTACCATGTTTAAATGAATATTTACCGAAAAGATAAATATGATTAGAATCCATAGAAAAATGATTACCAATCGGTATTGCTAAATCATAAATTAATAAATCTAACTTTAATATTAACCGTAGTTCTTCATCACAATGTATAATTATATATTGATGTGATATAGTTAAAATACCTATCAGTTTTTCACCTATCCATTTTATTGATAAAATAGACTCGTCTGCCTTATAAATGAATTTTTTAATCACATGAAACTTAAACTTCTGCTCATTATCTTCATTATCAATAAAATTGTAGTAAACGAACAAATTGTTTTCTATGGAAAATACCAATTTTGAACCAGTTTCATTCCAGGATATACAACTGTTCAAAAAAGATTTGGATGGAATGATATCTCTTAAATTTTCATTATGTAATATAACAAGATGAGGTTGTGTTGATATAATTTGAAATTTTTTCGAAGTTAGTAAGGCAACCAAATGTAAGTTTTTTACAACAATATAATTTTTATAATCAAGCACCTTCGAATGTAATAATTTTTCATCCTTTTCCATGCTTAGAATTATCTTGGTGGTATAGACTAAATTCCACAAATGATTTCTATACCCACTATGATATACCAATTTACCAGAATTATCACTAACTACCAAAGCAGTATGTCTCTCTCCAAGAAATCCTAAACCATTGATTTCAAAATCAGTATGATCTGCTATATGTAAAATGGCAGATAAGGGTTCAAAAAAACCTCCATCACGCTTTTCTGTATGCCTAGAATTGAGATTTAAATCCCATATATAAATATCGTTTGTTTTAAATGCTGCACATAAATGTGTACCATCAGAAGATGTGGCTAATAGTTTTACAGGTGATTTTAAATGTGTTTGTAATTGGTCATTTTCCAAATTAGGAACAAGTATTGTCTGAAGGAATAAATTTGTATTGAAAATCAAAATAGATCCTTTCCCAGTACCTATAACATAAAATAATTTTGTTACTAATACGCAACTTACTCCACCATATGCACCCACAGTTGTATATATATTGTTTAATTCTGCCCACCGTATCAATTTATTTGAATTTTCAGTATCTAAAAAGTAGTCATTTTTTAATTCATTAGTTTCAATATTAAAATATTTATTATCTCCTACAACAGTTGGGCTTGAATAGAAACTATTCTTATTGATATAATCGATTGGATCTTGCTCTAAGCTTTCATTTTCGTAATTTATTGTCATTTCATTACTTGATCTTTGAGATGCAGTGGTATTATCCATAATTAGATATAAAAATTCTGGTTTATTTTAAGTTATTCTATTTAATAGTAAAAATAAATTTGTTCATATTAAATACATTTAATGTAATTTATGAAACTTCTGAAATTTCAGTAATTTATCAAAACTATTTCCCTTTTTCATGAGGTGAGCCTCTAAGCGTAAAAATCCTTTAAATAAATTATCCGTTTTATTTCCATGAACCAGCTATATGAAGATTTCAAATTGATAGTATAATTTTTACCAGATCTAGAAGTTTTACATTACGAAAGGTGATGATAATTATGATATTTATTTATATTAATTCTATAATTTAATTATATAATTATTGTTGATAAATGTTACATTTTGAAGTATATATATTTATTAATGTAATCTGTGAATTAATGAACTAAAATCTAACAACATATGTCTTCCGGAAGATCTGGTATATCTCCATACTCTTTGCCGATCCATTGAAATACCTCATATTTAGAATTTAGGTTCTTATTATCCTGTATACAATATCCATCACCACTTTTGGGTTTCATACATCCTGTTTTCAACATTGGTTTAATAAAAATCAATCTTTTTATTCTTGAATGGATTAACGCCATTGAACACATAGAGCATGGTTCATGAGTAGTGTATACTTCATAATCCAAGCAAAGATAATTTATATTACAATTAGGTTCAGTATTCCTGTTTAAACTTTCTTGTTCCGCTACTTGTTTAATCGAACACATTATACTGTGATCCAGAGGATTATACCTTTCTCTTTTATCTATCGAGGTTATTATATTCGTCGTATCATGAGGATCAATAAAAGTAGTAACTATTGGTAAAGTATTCTTATCTATATTATTATTACCCATTTCCTTTGCAATTGTATATATATGCGCTAAATTTTTTCTGATTGAATCCATATCAAATTTCATGTCGTTTAGTATTTGATCATTTGGATTGCCACACCAATTCATTGGCCAAAACTTTTTTGACCAATCAGTCATAATTTCTTTTGTTAGTGGTAGATTTATCGGCACTCTATATTTACATTCTAAGTTTGAGAATTCAAATGTTTTATCAACTAAAAAATTTTTGCTATTAGCTTTTAGATTATTATTATTAACCTCATTAAATTCATACATTACCTTATTGGAATTATTATATTCATTTAGTAATGTTTCTAACTTTAGTCTTGAGTTTTGATTAATGAAGGTTGTAGAACAAAGAATAATTTTAAGAATGTTTTCTTTTTTCAAATGCTGAATTCTTTTAATATGGGTGAATTTGATTGGGTCATCCTTTTGCAAAAATTTTCTAATAAAATCAATAACTTTACTCGAATATTTTGGATAGATATCTATTGTCCATACCTCAATCAGTTGTGGATCAATACATAATGTATTACTTTTAACTTGTAATAGTGAGTTTTCCACAATACAGTTTTCATAATCTATTTTAATAGGATTCTTGACCTTTTTGACCATAATTTGTTATCTAATTCGATATTTGAAAATAACTGCTTTATTCAATTAAAATATTTAATTTGTGTACAATATTATTCCATATGTTGCTTATGCTTTTAAAATAGTATAATTAATATTTTTTATGATATCGAAAAACATTTCAAGCTCATCGCGTTCCTTATTACTATGTTACAAATATTTCCATCTTTAATTGTGAATAATTAAACGTAAACAATAAGTATTTAACTTATTAATATCTACTATAGAGTTTAGAAATTGACCAAAGAATAAAACTAGAACTTCAAATAGTAATAACAAAATCTTTAATAATTATTATTATTTTTATTTACTGTGAACTTTATATTATTTATAGCTTTATTATTAAATAATAAACTAACATATGTACATACATATATAGATACATGAATTAACTAAAAATATAATTAAATCAGGAATGCATAAATTCAAAATTTTAAAATTTTATACGAAAAGAAGAATGTATTTCGATAAAAGTTAATTTGTGATTTTGAATTTTTTTGCTCTATTCATATCATGATAATTAATTGCAAAAAATTATCTAAATGAGAGCACCAGTTGTGATGTATTAGAACTGGAAATGATTTACTGGCAGATTTATCTATTTGTCTAAATGTTTTTGAATTTAATAAATTTTTTGTAAAATTCGATTCACAATACGTTTAGTATTAATCACAAGTTTCATAATGAATTAGATATCAAATTTTTCCTATTTTCTAATTTTCTAATATTCCAATTATTTAATACTCTAAATCTCTATTTTTGTAATTCTCTTGGTCTTGCAATTTCTTCAGCTTTCATTTCTTCTCCTTCACCAACAGGATCCATACCAACAGGATCCATACCATCAGCATCCTTAGCCTTAGCAGGTTCTTCAGCCTTAGCAGGTTCTTCAGCCTTAGCTGGTTTCTTAGCCTTAGCAGGTTTTTCAGCCTTAGCAGGTTCCTTAGCATTAACAGGGTCTTTTGCCTTTGCGGGTTTCTCAGCCTTAGCAGGCTCTTTGGCATTAACTGCTCCCTCTACAACTTTTTCTTCCGCAACCTTAGGTGGTTCAATTTTATCATCCTTTGCTGCTGGTGAATCATCAACTTGCACAGGTTTAGCACCAGCCGCTTTTAAAGCAGCAGCTACCTCGTCAGCAGCTTTTTTCGCAGCTTCAGCTTTCTTAGCATCAGCTTTTCTTAATACTTTATTTAAACCTGAACTTTCTCTAGCCTCGACAAGAATATCATCTATTTCTTTCTTTGAAAGAATTTGATAAGCATCAAAGTGTGCCCAGACAGTATTAATTGCATCAACTCTCTCTTTAACTGCAGGATCTAATTTAAATATTTCACCTCTGATTTCTTTTTTATCAAAACTCAATGGTAAGATCTCTTCGGTATATCTAGCACACCAATTTAAATTTCTACAATGCCAGAATCTTCTCGTCCAAGGTTGGTGAGAATTCTCTGCAGCAATGATACCGTATTCGGAACTCATAACTTCCTTCTCATAATGTATTTTATAATCTTTCAAACTTTTGAAAGTTTTTGTATAAGCTTCTAAATTTGGATTTTCCCAATCAGCTTCAGCATTACCTGGATATTTACAAATATTAGCACCACCGTTCATCCATAATAAATCTTTGTCTTCTGTGTAATGAATAATTTGAATATTACAAATTCTCTTTTCAACAATAGATGGCCCAGATTTATCAGTAATAATATCACCCATAGTACCAGGGTTCATTGGATCAATAGAAAATGGTGTACCTGCTGCATAAAAACCAAGCCAGAAAAATTCTTTATCACCATGACCACAACTATCGAATTTATTAAATAAATTGAAATTGGCTGAAATTTGTAATGGAATACTGTGAGTAGCTTTATCAATAGCCATCAAACCACTTTCCATTTGATGTTTAAGATTAATATCGAAATAATTCTTGACAGCGACTTCTTCAGCTGTTAAATCGTCATTTGCAACACCATTTTTGATATATTCTCTATCAAATAGTGGTAAATTGTTAAAATATAAGGATTCTTCGAAACTTGCAGATAATGTTTCATCAATGGCAACACAAACTTCAGCTCTACCCACATTAAGGTATCTATCTCTGAAAAATAAAGTACCAGTATTTTTATATCTTTTTGTTTCGAAATAATAATTTGGATCTTGATAATTGATAGTATCAGTGTCTAAGAATAAAATTTCTTTACATGGATTCAAAGTTGAAGCTAACCATTTATTTTTAAATTTAGTAAATTCAGGTAATTTAACAGGATTTAAAGAAGGAGATAAATCTACGAACCAAATGTCTAATTTTGGTAAATCAGTTGAATTTGGAATTTCGATGTCATTAGAAGTGGCAACACGGTACAATCTATCAATTGTTTCTTGAGAAACTTCATGATCTTTATAAACGAAGAAAATTGGTAATTTAACTTTATTATAACGAGTAGTGGCAGTCCATTTTGCTGCAGTAAACAATTGATCGTCACTCATTGAAATGATTATACCTCTTTTCCAATTTGGAATCATATCGGATAAACCGTTCCAATTCTTCCAAAACGATTTTTTAATATTGTATTGGAATGAAGTGATTTCATCAGTCTCTGGGTTTGGTACGAAATGGCCATAGGTTGTTGTTGAGGTTAAAGCTCTTGGAAATCTACCGTTTGAATACCAAACTCCATCACCTCTTGAAAATCTTGGTAAAATAGAATTGAATTCTTCGACTGAGTCGAATTTCTTAATGTAAGGGAACATTCTTTGTTCGAACTCGAATGGATCAATAGATTTTTTTTCTACAGTCCCATCACCTGCGATCCCATCAATGACTAACGAAACACCATCTTTTAATGTGTTTGTGAAGATTTCGGTCAAATCGAATTCATTTTTCATAAAACATAAATCATAAAGTCTATATCTTTCATTCATTAGATTTAAATTTTTTTTCATACCGATAGTTTTAACTTCCAATTCAGTTTTCTTACCTTTAACTTTACCTTGTTTGCTGTATTTCAATTTATTCAACAGCAAAGAGTGCTGATTGACTTCATTATTCCAATCTGGTTTAATCTGATACAGATTATTGAAATAATACTTACATTTTGTGAATGTATCCAAATCTTTGAAATATTTGAAAGAGAGTTTATTATGATACAATTTTGAATTATCGATTTTTGTCTTAATGAAATTATCATAAACAGGTATATTATCGAATGGAGTGATTGGGTTCTTATTATAGTCATTAATATTTTCTGAAGATTCCAAAAATGGAGTGTCCAATAATTTTTTTTTCAAAGTTTGAAAATAGTTCTCATAGTGTGGATTCCAATCTGTATTAGTTCTTGGATATTTCAAGATGGGATCGCCGAATAAAGAGTTAGTCACAGATGAGGTGATGTCTTCGAAACCTTTATAAATATTAGTATTGTGTTTTTTTTGATGATTGTGAAACAATAACCATATCAAAGTGAAAATAAGCAAAAACAGTAAATTTGAAAATAATTTAATTGCTCTTCTATTTGTGAGAATTCTTATAATAGAGGAGAACATATTCCCAAAACTTGTGAGATATTATCTTTGGTGTTGCCTCTATGAATAAGATAGAGTAATAATATATATATTTTTTATATATGTAATGAAAACACATCATACATACATATATATATATATGTATGAAAAATTTCGAAAAAAAAGAAAAAAGAACAAATCGATGAAAAAAATTTATTATGAGAACGAAAAAAACACATAATTAAAAAAAAATAAAGTGAAAAAAATTAAAAAATTAAAAAAATTTCAACCATACAATTTATGTGTATCCAGTTAAAGGCAGAAGAGTATAGACAAAAAAGACAACCCGTAAATTGATATAAAATATGAAATAATTAGATTTGGTGAGAGGACTCCTGCTATAACAAGACAAGTAATTTGTCGAAAAAAATGATGGAAAAACCGAAAACGAGAAATAACTTGATCCGGAAAAAGAAACAGCAATTCGATGGCAGAGTAGCAGAGTAGCACGATAACACAGTAGCACGAACCTCCCGCTGCCCAATTGATTTTTCAAAACATCTCTTGTGCGGAATATAGTATGCTGTAGTGTATCTCCGCATGGAACCCTTGCACGCTAGACCGCGTCTCCAATCTCTTCTGCCACCGGACGTTCTCTCAGAAAACCCGAAAAAAGAAATAAAACTGTCAATAAATGATGTCTCTGATATGTTTTGTTCCACGTTTTTTCTTCTTCTCCCAAAACAGCGACATGATAGTAATATTACCAAAACAGGATAGAACAGGGTGGAACAGGGTGGAACAGACAGACAGTCGCATTACACTAAACGGCATGCACAAGACCCACAAATACTAACATCATGACCCTTTCCGGAACAAATTATCAGTAATATAATAATATAACTGTATCTAATGTATATGCAATAAGCGATATGAACTATTCTTTCCTTTTCGCTTCCGTTAGTTAATTTTTTTAAATTAAATTAAATTAAAAAAATTAAATTAAATTAAAAAAATTAAATTAAATTAATAATTACGATATGCCCGTGTATTTATGTAGATTGATGGGGTCGTGTGCAATGATATGCATCTTTGTATGAGTTTACCCTGTCTTTAGCGGTCTCTCTTTTTTGAAAAGTAACCAGATCAATAAATGCCTTGGGTATGGGTTGAAACTGTATCTCGTTTAGGTGCTTAATTTTCATCGATTCGATTGAGTTCTTAGTTTTTCACCATGAAGTTTTTTACATCATACATATATATATATATGTATGTATGTATAAGAGTCTATAATTTTCCATATGCATTTATTCTTGTCCTCTTTTGTCATATAAATACCATACCCCAACAATGGCTAAGAAATCAAATAAAACTGATTCTTCAACAGGTCAAGTCCAAAATTTCTTACCTCAAGGTAAATATTTAAAACCAAGTGAAATCGAATATGAATTCGGTGGTGTTCCAGGTGTCATAGGTATGTTAATAGGCTTCCCCCTATTGATGTACTACATGTGGATTTGTGCAGAATTCTACGACGGTAGAGTAGAATTACCACTAGAAAATGAATCTTGGGTAATGTTCATTCAAAGATTGTATACCGTGGGTATTCAACATGCTGTTCCTTCTTATTACAGTTGGACCATCTTCTTAACTTTTTGGATTGCTCAAATCGTGTTTTATTACACTCTACCAGGTATCTGGACAAAAGGCCAACCATTGACTCATTTGAAAAATAAACAATTGCCTTACTATTGTAACGCCATGTGGACTCTTTATGTCTCCACTGTCATCGTCATCGTTTTACACTACACGAACATCTTCAAATTGTATACCATCATTGATTTGTTCGGTGAAATCATGACTTGTGCAATCGTATCGGGTTACATCTTCTCAATTGTTCTATATTTATGGACTTTATACGTCACTGGGGATTACCATCGTATGACAGGTAATCATATTTATGATTTCTTCATGGGGGGCCCATTGAATCCAAGATTAGGTATCCTAGATTGGAAAATGTTCTTCGAAGTTAGAATCCCATGGTTCACTCTATACTTCATCACTTTAAGTGCTTGTTTCAAACAAATCGAAACTTACGGCTATTTAACACCGCAACTAGGTCTAATCATGTTGGCTCATTGGCTGTACGCTAACGCTTGTGCTAAAGGTGAAGAATTAATCGTTCCTTCTTGGGATATGGCTTATGAAAAATTCGGTTTCATGTTGATTTTCTGGAATATTGCCGGTGTCCCATACACGTACTGTCATTGTACTTTATATTTACATTATCACCATCCATCTGAATATCAATGGTCCACTGTATATAACGTTTCTTTATACGTCACTTTATTGATCGCCTACTACTTCTTCGATACTTGTAACGCTCAAAAGAACGCTTTAAGAAAACAATTAGCAGGTGATCCAACCGTTAGAAAGACTTTCCCATTCTTACCAGGCCAAATCTTGAAAGATCCAAAATATATGAAGACAAAAACTGGTTCCATCTTATTGATCGATGGTTGGGTTACTTACGCAAGAAAATTATCTTATACTGCTGATTGGACTCAATCTTTAGTCTGGGCCTTATCTTGTGGTTTCAACTCAGTTTTCCCATGGTTCTTCCCAGTTTTCTTCTTCATCGTCTTAGTTCATAGAGCTGCAAGAGATACTGCTAAATGTAAGAAGAAGTACGGTGAAGAATGGGATGAATACTGTAAACATTGTCCATACTTATTCATTCCTTTTGTCTTTTAATGGATATGAAAAATGAAAAGAGAAAAAGAATAAATACATTTTAATGATTATCATTATTGTGTATTTATTCTTCTTTTTTTATTTATTAACGCCATTTTAAATATTAATGACATTACTTTTTTTTTTACCCATAAAAACTAATTAATTATTAAAAAAAAATTAATTTGTTATGACCTATAAATAAAAATTAAAAATAGTTATAGATATAAAATTTACTATATAATTTAAAAAATCTTATAAATATTTTCAAAATTTAAGTTAAATATATATGATTCAACATATATTTACATAGTTAAATAAAAAATGAATATTTAATTATATGCGTTGAATTTTTTAATAGCGAGTTTTGAAAATAGTAACAAACAAACTGAAAAAAAAAATGTTATGATTTTTGGTGTTTCTGAAGATTTATATAAAAAAAGGTTAGAATTTTTTATATTATAGAATATTCAACTAATTAATAAATATTGTTATATTTAGTATATTTTTGTTAATCAATTAGCATTGAAGATCAAAATAAATTAACACTTCATCGTCACCTATTAGAATCCATTTCTCAACTTTAAAAATTTGAATTAAATAACAATGGAAGGAGCACAAAAAAAAAATTATTACGATGTGATATCAGGTTTATCTGCATTTGAAAAATCAAATGAAGTTACACTATCGGTTCAAGAATTAAAAGAATTGACATCAACTTCAAATACTGATGAAGTCGATGAAGCTACAAAAAAGAAAATTTTACAAGAAGATGAAAAGAAAAGTAAAATGACTGTCCATGGTTATTTAGGAGGCAAAGTCGACCTTTCTCTTGCATCCAATGCCACATATGATTTGTCACATTGTCTATTGGGTGGTTTTGTACCTAAACCACAATTAGAAACTTTATCTAGTGTTGATTTTGCAAATTATTTCCATAGATCTTTAGAGTGTGAAAATGCTCTTGAAGTTTATGATCTTTTAGTAGGTAATGAATATAGACATGTTCAACAACAACAATCTAAGCAAAATTCTAATAATCATGATAATAAAGATAAGAATGAAAATGTAGTAAGAAAAGTAATTGTATGCAAAAAATGTAATTCGAAATTTAAAGGACAAAACAGATTAAGAATGCTATACAATCACGTTTGTAATCCTACAAATAAAAATTAAATTAAATAAAGAAACCATATTAAAATAAAATAAGGATGCATGTAACATTAGTTGAATTAAATAAATATCAATAATTATAAAAAATGATAAGAGTAAATACAAAATTTTTATAATACTATTTTAAATCTTTTTATTAGTGTTTTTTTTTTTATAAAATATTATATATATATAGAATAAATTTAATATATTTAATATATATTGCTCAAATTTTAAATTATTTTAATAATCTTCAATAAAATTTGTGTTATGAATGCTAGGAAAATTTATGAGTGATTAAGAACTATTATTATCAATCTTGCTCAGCAATAGCAACTAATCTTTCTTCAATTTGAGAAGTTGATAAAGTGAAAAATTTATCCTTTACGGCAACACCAACTTCAATGTCATTTTTTGTGAATTCAGTACCTAAAGAATCAATTAATTGTGTTATAGCAAATTCCACTACTTTTTCCCAAGATTCTTCATCTAAGTGATCTTTTTTACTTGGGTTCTTTTGTTTCTTAAAGAAATTTTCTAATGAAGTAGCAATTTCTTGTTGTTTTGGACCAGTAGCAGTAGCTTTGTAACCAATATAATAACCGGATGGATCACTCTTGTAAATCGATGGACCTTTTTCTTCATCAACAGAAATGAAAGTTAATATCACACCTAATGGTCTCATATAAGCTCTTTGAGTATAAATTTGTGCTAAGTTGGCCATTCTCTTTGCTAAAACATCAGCTGGCATATCATAACCGTATTTATAACGGAATTCAGCGGCTTCTGCTTTACATCTTAAAGCTGCATTTCTAGCATCTGGAATTGGACCATTTGCAACCATACCAATAGTTTTAGAAATTGGGAAAATGTAAGAAACAGTATCTGGGTCTAATAATTTATCTGGAACCTTTTTTTGATTTATTATAACAGTACAATTGTTACCTCTGATGGCAACAGAATTTATATTTGTTTGATTACAAGCTTTGAAAGCATATTCAACTTGAAATAACCTACCTTCTGGTGAGAAAATTGTAATATGTCTATCATAACCAGCAGCAGATGCAGCAGCAGCCCCCCCTGACATTTTATTATTTTAAAATTAGTGTATATGTGGATTAATTAAAAACGTAGACAAAAATAGTAATATTGTAAAACTAACTCAATATATCTATACCAAATAATTCCAATTTTAATCAATTATCGATTTTATATAATATTATATCACTGAAATATAATTAATTTTAAACCAATACATGTATTAATATTATTTTAATCATGAAATTTTTCAAGGTGGCAAAATATGTATATACACTTTTATAACTTTTTTTTTAAAGGTTAATTTTTTAGAATTGAACCAACTTTGAACCAAAAGGATAACGCCCGTACATAACGACATGAAATAACCAAATAATATAATTTAATATAAAGGGTAGATTTGCATAAATTGTTGTTATAACATTATAAATAATAATAATAATAATGTTTAAATATTTATTATTTTAATTAATAATTCTTTTAATGATAGTAGACTCATACATTTTGAAAATTTTTTAAAATAAAATATTAATATTTCATAATTTTTAGTGACAAATTAAAAATACTTGAACATAGAAAAGTGACATTATATCATGGTTTCTGATTTTTTTAATTTAAGAAAGCAGTTAGGTTTTTATAAAGCTTACCATAATAATAAAGTAAACGTTTTAATTCATTCAGTTTTTGTACCAACTATTTTTGTGACTAGTTGCATGATCTTAGATAGAATCCTTCTTTTTAAGAAGTTGTCATTGGCACATTTAATTGGTATTTTTTTTGCTTCATATTATATCAGTTTACACCAAATCGTAGGTATATTAGCTTCTGCATTAATATCTTTAATCTTATATAGTATTAGACAATGGCAAACTAGTGTATCTTTAGAGATTGGAGTTTGGTTTCTAAGTTGGATGTTTCAATTCATTGGGCATGGTGTCTTTGAAGGAAGAAAGCCCGCATTATTGGATAACCTTGTACAAAGTTTAGTTTTAGCTCCATATTTTATATTCTTCGAATTTTTATTTGTCTTAGGTTTTTATAATGAATTGAATACTCAATTGAAAAAAGACCTTAAATCAAACAAAGTTAAATAAATTACAATCAATATTGTAAAATATCCTTTACGACTTTTAAAATAATAAAGCCATAAGTTAAAAGTTGTACAACTAATATTAATATTCGAAGTAGGTGCTATTTCATAGTAGAAATAGCTAGAATTTATTTTTTGTTTATATTCAAATATCTTTTTAATAACCTTTTTTAAATTATATATTAATATACATGATTATATTAAAGAATTTTGAAACAGGGATTGTGATCTATACGAATAGTAATGTTTACATCTTTCCTTAATATGAACAGAAGAGGGTGTTGATATTATGGTAATAATGGCAACACCAAACATAAATTACTATTATACGATCATCTCTAAATGTAACTAGTAATATTCATATATACAACTGTAGGAATAGGTTTAATTAACATCGTTGTCGAGTTGAATTATCCATCCAAAAGTAAAAGGTATTTAAAGACCCCAATAATGAATTGATGGACAATACTTCTTTTGCATATGGAAAGAAAGTAAGAAGATATATAAATATAAATATATATATATATAAAATAATTAATTATAATAATAATAAGACAATTTAAGCAATGAGTTCATCCATTTAGAAGAAAATCAGCTAAATGAAAAGAAGTAAAATACTAATTCCATCAAAACTAATACAATAATCTATCTAGTTAAAAGAACCACAGAAATTAAGTATCTATAGCGAAGAAACTTTGAATCTCTAAAATATATTTTTATTTAAACCTAGCAAATATTGATCGGATAATTTTAAATTCAACTAATTTTGTAATGATATCAAAAAAATAAAAGCATAATTTAATAAAAATGATGTTTGGACTTCAAGTTCAAGCAAATTAAGTACATAAATTATCAATTCTAAAATATATAGCGAGATAAAACCCAAACACTTTTTAACACCTTTAATAATTTTTTGCTGAGGGGAATTTTTGACAATTAAACATAGATATTATCATTTAATTGACAATTTAATATGTTAAGTAGTAAATTTGAGTTAATAACTCATGATATTGAGCTTAAATAATAAAATTTTATTTTCTTTTATTATAGCTAATATATGAATAGATTTTTTTAAACACATCTATTGTAATATGGTTTATTACAACGACGGAAATTCAGATTAATATAACTTCGGATTTGTGACGGAATATAATAGTGGACGAGAATAAGACAGACTATTATATTAAGTTATATTCGGATGGGAAGCGCAGAGTTCGGATCTTTTTATATTATTTAG
>JAJMDZ010000031.1:0-23631 GCA_030573835.1 Tetrapisispora taiwanensis (nom. inval.)
TCAATGAATCCTTGAATTCTGTAGTACGTCTTCTTCTTGCAATCATCGAACCCGATGAGCTTTTAGAGGTGTTCGAGATAAAACGTTTAGCTTCACATAATGTTAGAGATCTACCCGATGTTAAAATCTTTGACATTTCAAATAAAAGTATACAATCTGTTGATAAATATAAGGATGATTATTGTATTTCTGAAAGCAGATTAGTAATTTGACCACAAATTTGTTAATTGAAAAATTTACAAATAGAGACACAGAATCCTTATTGTTAACTTATACCTTTTCTAATCGAAAGTTCTGATCTTATTATATATCTATGCTACTTTAGCTTTAGTAGTTTTCAAACAAATATAGTTTCTTTTGAAAGTTGCATCTACATTGAAAGAAGTCAGGTTTTATATACAGAGCCGTCTATCTTTTTTATTTTAACTCTCCCATTGTGCGCGATGATCAAAAAAGAAGTTAACATAGATAATTGATCAATATAAAGAAGCAACATCATTGAACCAAAGATGGTGAATATAAGAATAAAACATTGTTTTAATGAAATAAGAGAGATATTGTATTATTTATAAATGCAATGAACTTAATTTTTACTTAATCTAAACGAATAATTTAAGTTAGCATAATGTGTTAAAACGTTGAATTAATTTATTTTTTGATGTTTGTTTAAATATACTGATGTTATATGTACATATTTTTATATTAAATTAATATAATTTTTGATTGATAAAATATATTTGCTTATTTATTTTAGTAAATTCAATCAGTTGATGCAAAGGTTAATGACTATGATAAAATTGAAAAAAATAAAAATTTAATATAATAAAATGGATAGAAGTTCTTGAATATCTGTATTATCTTCATTTGTTATATTCAAATTACCAGTTTCCCCCACTTCTAGTACTGTGCGAGGTTCTGGAACGGCTCGTATTACCTACATGAGAAATCATTGAAATATCACTGTCATCAAAGTTTAATATATTAGAATTACGATTGGACCTTATGTTTCTAGATGTGGTACTAGATGGAATCTTATATTTACTGCTTCTACTACTATGTTTTGAATTAAGATCGTGTCTATCTTCTTCTTCATCAGATTGTATGATCTCAAGAGTTTCAAGATGTCTTGAAATATCATCAATAGTAATATCTTCCACCGTACGGTTGAATGTTTTGTTCAGTTCTTCATCATATTCGTAATCATCATCTTCTTCATCACTTGGGATCTCTTGTTCAACAAATGGAACTTCTTTTTTCATATTTAAGGTTCTACCTTTATGAGATGAAAATGTTGAAGTACTGCTTCTAGATTTTGAAGTACTTCTAGAACTTCCACTTTGATGACTTGAAGGTCTTTCAGAAGACTCTTTCTTAATTACATTATTAATCTCATTTGTTTGGGACCTGGTAATTCTTTGACCAATAGATTCGCCATTTTCATAAAATTCATTGCTGGAGGATTTTTTATCTTCGAAAAGGATATCATCGAATTCGTTAATCATTGATCTACCCAATCTAATAACTTCTTCAGCCCAAATTCTAATTACATCACGAGATTTCTTTGTTTTATATGGAGACCATGAGGATTTACAGCCTCTCACAATTTCTTTAACAACTTGCTCAGAACCCCATTCTTTAATCCAATTTTGATTTTGTAAACCAATTAGATGAGAGAATACACCAGATGCAATTGCTTTATCAGAGTAACCACCTTCAAGAACGGATAAAACTTTACCGTTACAATGCAATTGAGCCAATTTTAAGGCATCCTTTGTGAAAGTAGTATAGAAACTTGTCGGAACATTAACGGAGTGTCTTTGCATTGAAGTTTGTTCGAATTCAGAGGCATCAAAACCAGCACTAATGACTACTAAACCCTTAAAAGGTTTACCCTCAGCTTGCATTTTAGCTTTAGCATTTTTAAAAAATTCATCAGCTTTGGCAAATAATGTTCTGTATTTAGTTTGATATAATTTATTGAAGTCTTCCTCTGTTACCCAAGTTTGTAAATGAACATTCCAAATATTAATATCATGAGCATCCATGATACAAGTTGAAGCATTTTTTATATTTTCTTTTGTAGCGTAACCACTCTCAGTTGGGAATGAATTTATATCTTGCATAGAGAAATAACCAACTTTTGGGAATTCCGCTGGTTTTTTACCAAATTCATCGTATTCGTCGGCATTTGGAGCACTATTACTATCATCTGGTTTGAAACCTGCTCTTTTCCAACATATATCTTGTGTACCATCACCATGGTGTAAATCGAAATCTAAAATTACAGCATGAGAAACTCCATATTTTTCATAAGCATATTCGATTGAAATTTGTACATTATTTAGTAAACAAAAACCAGAAGGAGTTGAAACATGACAATGGTGGCCAGGTGGTCGTATGGCAACAAACGCTCTATTACTTATATGTTCAATAGATGGACCATGGAAAATGGAATCTAAACCCATTTCCAATGCACCAATAGAGCCTTCGATAGCTTTAATAGTCTCTGAACTTAAATAAATATCACCCGAATTCCAAGAATCTGGAACTTCTACTTCACCTTTTTGTAATTTCAAATCTGCTTCTTTACAATATTGAATTAAATCTTTTGGCCACTTATTACCATGGATTTTTGTAACATGAGAGCTATAAATGGAGCCTCTCTTATTATGAGAAGTCTTTAATGTGAAAAGTGCAGGATACATTGTAATTGCAGCAGCAATACCCATTGAAGAAGCCAATAATCTTTCAGGTCTTTCTACAATAGTCTTTTTGTATGATTTACTTACCCAATCTCTTTGAAAAGTATGATGCAATGACAATGGGGATAAAACAACTACAGCTTTTGCACTTTCGGGGATTGTAGCAGCTGCTCTTGCAGCTGAAATAACATTAGGGTTATTTTGAACAAATGTTTGAAACTGCTGATGAAATTTATATAGTGGATCAGCGTTGCTGTTTGACATTTGAATGAATTTTTGAATGTCTACGATGTGAATGATAGTAAAACCTTAATAAGCGAAATTGAGTATTTGATATCTACTTGTTTTTTTTTTTTTTTAGTATTTTTGGTCTATATGTTTTCTATAGAATATTTCAAAATCAACAAATGAAACGTTCAAAAACAAATATACAAAAGATACTAATTTTAGTTTGGTGTTTTTTTTAACTTTCCAACAACGATATCCAAAATAGAGTATATATATAAGACAATAATTTAAATTCGAATTACTATCATTGATAAACGTTAAACAATAATAAAAGTATACACAATAAAATTAAAACAATAGAAATAAAACAATAAAATAAAATAAATTAAAATAAACAAATATTTGTTAGTTGTTTACTCATTAGCTTTCGTCTGTTTTGCACATTTCCGTATTAGGAGAAATATCGAAAACTCGGGTTCTCAGCGCATTTCTTCCCAATGTCAGTTAATTACCGAAAAATGTTTCAAAAGTTTCGAAAAGTTTACAAGAGAAAGCTGTTACATTGGACATATAATATTGAATGTTTAAATAGAATAGAGAATATACAGTTGCTACAAGATTAGAGTGAGCACAAGTTGAAATGATATATTGCAAAAAAGTCAATTTAATTTGTTTTACAGTTTCCTTCATCTTTCACACATAGCGAATATTTTCGTATATATTTTAAAATACAACAGGGTCTTTGAGATATGTTTTCACGACACTTTCGAGATACATTACTGTTTCTTTTAAATTATAAAAAAACAACAACATAACATCAGGTTACCAATGCACTGTGTAATACATCACTCAATACAATTACTTACAATAAAATGTCATAAACATTGCTGACTTTCAACCAACCCAAATAACAACACACAATAAATCTTTAAATTCTTGTATATTTCATACTGTTCCCCACTGTAAATTTCCCAACATCGCATCTCTCCCACCCTCTCGAGGTTTTTCGAGAAGATAGTTAAGAGTCTGCTAGGTGACTTTCTGTAGGAAGAGTGGGTCTTTACCGGTCTGAAAAAAAGAAACGAAAGTACATGAGAAAATGTTCGAATTTTAAGATTTTTCAAATATTTGGAAACTGATTTGTAATGGAAAAAGGAATTTTAAGGCAAAGTTTTCCACAATTATATAAAGACAAGTTACGAGAGAGGTAGTCTATTGAGATCTTGAGAGACAAGACAAAAGCAATTAGCAAGATATTATATATAAAAAGAAATCGATGAGTTATCAACAAGGTTACAATAGACCGGCTTACCCACCACCAAACCAACAAATGGGTTATAATAATCAAAATATGAATCAAAATAGAAACCAAAACATGAACGGTGGTTATACCCAAAACATGAACCAAAACATGAATGGTGGTTACAATCAAAACACGAATCAAAATATGAATGTCGCTCAAATCTCACAACAATTACAATCTCAACAGCAATTCCAATATCAACAACAATTCCAACAACAATTCCAACAACAACATCCAAATCAATACCAAAATCGTCCCCCAAGAAGAAAAGCTTTATTGATCGGTATCAATTATATCGGTACTCAAAATCAATTGCGTGGTTGCATCAATGACGTAGCAAATATGTACGCTTTCTTGACATCTCAATATGGTTATCAACCAGATGATATTGTAAGATTGACAGATGATCAAACTAACATGGTTTGTGTCCCAACAAGAGCAAATATGATCAGAGCTATGCAATGGTTAGTTAAGGACGCTCAACCAGGTGATTCTTTATTCTTCCACTATTCTGGTCATGGTGGTCAAGTGGAAGATCAAGACGGTGATGAAGAAAATGGTTATGACGAAACTATTATGCCTGTTGATTTCCAAACTCAAGGTGTTATCATCGATGATCAATTAAATGACATTATGGTTAAACCTTTACCAGCAGGTGTAAAAATGACTTGTTTATTCGATGCTTGTCATTCTGGTACTGCATTAGATTTACCTTATACTTATTCCACTAAGGGTGTGATAAAGGAACAAAATGTTTTTAAAGATGTTGGTGCCTCAGGTTTACAAGCTGCCATGGCTTACGCTTCTGGTAATCGTTCCAGTTTATTAACTTCTATCAATAGTATTGTCTCCACAGTTAGCAACGGTATGAACGGTATGAGCGAACAAGATAGAGAAAGAATTAGACAAACTAAGGGTTCGCAAGCTGATATTATTATGATTTCAGGGTCTAAAGATAATCAAACATCAGCTGATGCTATGGAAAATGGTAATGCCACTGGTGCTATGTCATATGCATTTATTAAAGTTTTAAGTTATCAACCCCAACAAACTTACATTTCAATGCTTAATAATATGAGAGCTGCAATGGCTGATAAATATACTCAAAAACCTCAATTATCTGCTTCTCATGAAATTGATGTTAACCAAAGTTTCATAATTTAAATATATAAATTGTATAAGGGCTTTTTATAAAAAAAACAAATATATATCTACATTCATTCATTGAACAAAAACATATTGTTTATACACAGATTTTAATAAAATAATAACTATTAAAGTAACTAAAATTAATTATTTATTTTCTTTAATTCGATTCTTCACTTTTATTAGAATCACCATTTTGTCTTCTGTTAGAGTTTCTGTTAGAGTTTCTATTAGAGTTTCTATTACCGTTGTTGCTGCCGTTATTGTTTGTTCTGTTGTTAGAATTATTTCTTCTGTTATTTCTATCAATGAATTCTTGTATAGTCATATTCTCTAAATTTTCTTTTCTCTTATCGAAATCCTTTGTAGCTCTTTCTATTTCTTTTTTAACTTTTTGAATACTTTGTTCAGTGACAGTTGATTCTCTTTCAGTTAAATCCTTTAAACGATCATGTAATTCTGTGACAGTTTTTTCCACTTCAGCAGAATTAATTGGAATAGTGATTGATAAATGTGCTAATGTTGTAATTAAAGTTGGTTCTAAAGAAAATTTGGATTTATCATTATTTTCTTTACTAGCATTATTTTGAGATCCATTACTTTTCTTTTGAATCTTTAATAATTTTTTATTCTTTGATGGAGCAGTGCTAAAATGTTCATCTTGATAAACACTTTCCATTGGTACTAAATCATCATTTACAACAGTGGCTGGTTTTTCATCTTTTTGATTAATATTTGTTTCATCAAAATAACCATTTTTTGGCGATTTGACATAACCAGGATCTAGAGATAATAGACAAGTTTGAACATTATTGATTTCATCAATAAAAGCTGGAATAGCAGCTTCAGTTAATGAATCTTCTAATTTTTTCAAAGTAGTTTCTCTATCATTTGATAACTTTCTTAAACCAATAGCTCTAAAACGTTCATAAGATTCTTGTTGATTTTGTTTTTCAAAAATTTTCAATTCTTTTTCGAAATTTCTTTTAATTGATGTAATTTCATTATAAAGTTCATCTTTCTTAATATAAAGTAGATTTCTTTTTGTTTGTAAAGTTTGTTTATCATTTGAGATTGAATTTAATTTATCTTGTGTATTACTTTTTAAGGTATTAATTTTATCTAATGTTGATGAAATTTCATTTTCAATTGATTTCATTTCATTTGAATTTGCAAAATTCTTTTTCAAATCACTAATTTTTTGTTTATCTTTTGCAATATCATTTTCAATTGGTTTAATTGAATTGAAAATTTTTCTTGCAGAGACAACTTTTGATCTATTAAAAGAAAGTTCTCTTTCTTGAACTAAAGTTCTTTCACCTTTTTTCTTCAATTCTTCATCAATTCTTTTAATTTCACTATCAAATTCACCTAAACTCTTAAAATTAATTTTAATTGTTTTTAATTTTTCATCAATTTCCTTATTTTTTCTTTTCACTTCAGTTTCAATATCTCTAATCTTTAAATTAATGTTTTCTTTCTCAGTTTTCAAAACAATTTGTTTATCTACAAGTGATTTAATATTTTTTTGTAAATTTATAATTTCAGTAGTATCAACTTTACCGTCATTACCTTTATTAGTATTTTTATTACTTTGATTTTTAGAAGCTCCAATATTTAATGATTTTTCAATTGACTTAATTTCATTATTAATATCATCTAATTTTTTTTGTAATGGATTGACTTTTTGATCCCTTGCATTAGAATCAGGACGTTCCATACGTTCAACAGTTTCTGAATCTGACATTTTTTAATTAAATGTTTCTGCTTAGTTCAGCTGAGTAGTTGCCTTTAACAACAATTAAACAAATAAAATAAAATGTATACAATAAATTTATAGATGAAAGCAAAAGAAATACTTCAGTAATAAAAACTTAAATGAAATGTAAAAAATAATTAAAAATAATACTTTTATTCTATTATTTAAAACTAGTTTTCTCTTAATTATGTAACTTATTATATGCGATGAGCTGTACAATTCTCGAAATTTTTCAAATACTATAAAAAATATTTACGAATTTTGTAGAGAAATTGCGAAGCAGTGAACAAGAATTTATAATTTTACTTAAACAGAAATTAATATAACAACCTGAAAGACCCCAAAGTAAATAAACTACAACTATGCATATGAGCAAAATAAAAATATGTAGAATAAATGCAAATAAGAGTACAATTAGATCTTTGAATATATATATATGTATACACTAGAATACAATAGAATTTCTAATACAATTGTATATTATCAATAATTCTTATATGGTTACCTTCTAGTCAAAATATTTTATAAATCTGACATATTTTTTTTTTATGTATAGATGAATATTTAGTTATTATAAGTAAAGTTTAATAATGAAATTTAGTTCTTAAAATCGATAAACTAATTACAGCAATTTTTACCAAGACAGTTATTAGTTTCGAAATTTTTCATTGAAATTTTCATTACAATTTTAAAAAATCGTTCTATCGGCTTTTTCGAAGAAAAAGTTGATGCTGTAATGAAAGAATAAAATATTGAAATTTTAAGTAAACTAATAATAATAAAATTTTTAAATGAAAATTTTTTGTGATAAGATTGTTAACCATAAACTTTAATTTTTATTAATTTAATATATACATATATATATAACTCATATATCAATATTATCAATATATAGTTTTAATAAGTTTCTTCTTCTTTTTAAATCTAAAGTAAAAGAGAATCATTCAATCATTTTCCATAAAAGTAAAACAAAAAAGTTATATCAATCATTCATTATGTCTGAATACGCTAAATTAGTTCAAAATTTAACTCCTGAAGATGTTTTAGAACAATTTCCAGAAGTCATTTCATTACAAAAGAGACCAAATTCAAAATCAAGTGAAGCTTCTGATGAATCAAACAAAGATTCTGTTTTCACTGGTCATGATGAAGAACAAATTAAATTAATGAATGAAAATTGTATTGTATTAGATTGGGATGATAATGCCATCGGTGCAGGTACAAAAAAATTATGTCATTTAATGGAAAATATTAACAAAGGTTTATTACATCGTGCTTTCTCTGTTTTCTTATTTAATGATGAAGGTAAATTATTATTACAACAACGTGCATCTGAAAAAATTACATTCCCAGATTTATGGACAAATACTTGTTGTTCCCACCCATTATGTATTGATGATGAAATTGGTTTAAAAGGTAATTTAGACGATAAAATTAAAGGTGCCATTACAGCAGCAATTAGAAAATTAGAACATGAATTAGGTATTCCACAAACTGAAACTATTGAAAAAGGTAATTTCCATTTTTTAAATAGAATACATTATATGGCTCCATCAAACGAACCTTGGGGTGAACATGAAATTGATTATATTTTATTTTATAAAATTGATAAAGATGTAGAATTAACCGTTGATCCATCACCAAATGAAGTTAGAGATATCAAATGGGTTAGTGCTCAAGAATTAAAAGATATGTTCAATAACCCAGATTTAAAATTTACACCATGGTTCAAATTAATTTGTGAAAGTTATTTATTCCAATGGTGGGATCAATTAAATGACTTATCTAATGTCGAGAATGATACCAAGATTCATAGAATGTTGAAATAAGCATTCATATTTTCTAAAACATTATCTTCAATCATAACTTTTAATTCATTAATTAAAACAATATTTTAGCATCAAAAATTTCATATTATATTTATAATACAATATCCAAAAGAAAAAAAATTATTTAAAGAAGCCAAAATTGAAAAAATAAAGACTTATTAAGATAACTAGAAATTAATTATCAGTATACTTTTACTAAATATAAATAATTAAATATCATTATATATCATTATATATCATTTAATATCATTAAATATATCTCCAATAATCGATTTTATTTCAAATCTTGACCATTAAAACACTCATCCATTAGATTTATAAAGCTCATCAAATTCATAATATTCATTATTTTTTGTTACTCTGTTTCTAATAAATTGGTTTACTATTAATTTTAAAAATTTAATATTAAATATTTAAACTTTAATGATATCTCTACGCAATTTTATTCGCGTTATATTTATTTATTTTGGAAAATTAGGAACTCATCTACTAGAAAGTTCTAAAATATTTAAATGAATGATAGTTTTATGACTGAAATATTTTTATTTAAGACTTATACATATATGAAATATAAATTTTCTATTTATTTGAATATTCTAATAGCTTGTCTGTTACTCGTAAGGTTTTGTTTTTTTTTGCTTTATTAAAACATATACCGTTACTAAAATTATTCGAATATAAGCTATTATATAGGCAAATATATCTGGATACTAAAAAAATAATTAAAGTAAAAAATGAGTGAACGTAAAGCTTTCATTAAACGTGATACAAATGAAACTAAAATTCAAATCGCTATTTCTTTAAATGGTGGGTTTATTGATATCCCTGAATCTATTTTAGATAAAAAGCCTAGTGATAATGTTGCCAATCAAGTTACTTCTTCACAAATTATTGAGATTCATACAGGTGTTGGTTTTCTAGATCATATGATCCATGCTTTAGCAAAACATTCAGGTTGGTCTTTGATCGTTGAATGTATTGGTGATTTACATATTGATGACCATCACACTACTGAAGATTGTGGTATTGCTTTAGGTCAAGCTTTTAAAGAAGCCTTAGGTCAAGTTCGTGGTGTAAAAAGATTTGGTACTGGTTTTGCTCCATTAGACGAAGCTTTATCTAGAGCTGTAGTTGATCTATCAAATAGACCTTATGCTGTCATAGAGTTAGGTTTGAAAAGAGAGAAAATTGGTGATCTTTCAACAGAAATGATTCCTCATTTCTTAGAAAGCTTTGCTGAAGCTTCAAGATTAACAATCCATGTAGATTGTTTAAGAGGTTTTAATGACCACCATAGATCAGAAAGTGCATTCAAGGCTTTGGCAATCGCTTTAAGAGAAGCGATTTCTTCAAACGGTACTAACGATGTGCCTTCCACTAAAGGTGTCTTAATGTGAAAAAACTAAATTTGATACTAAAAGTTTAAGTATTAATCAATACTCATATATTTATTTTAATATTTAATCTGCATTTGCATGGAATATATATTTAATTTGATAATTTTTATCAATCTTTTGTAATTTAATATTTTGACTCTGTTTTTCAGTAATTAAAATTGAGAAATTTTACTTTTTTTTTGTATAATATTCAAATTTGAAGATATTGTAACTAATAGTTAAAAATAAAATTTGTACAATTCCTTGCGATATAAGTTCTTTTTATTTTATTATAAATTTAATGTAATTTACTAGATACATAGGCTAGGAGCCATTTAATGTTTGTCAAGACTAATTTCATAGCAGTAGTCCATTCTAAAGTCGGATTAGATCCATAAAGCTTAACAGAAATATTGTTTATCTTATCGCCATACATTTTATATGGGAGTTCCAAATCTTCTGCCTCTGTCTCCGCCTCTCTATCTGAGTTCCTATAATTTGCTCTATTTAATTCCGCTAATTTAGCAACCAATTGTTGTATTATTGACAGTAAACATTCCATAGCTCTATCAAAATTCGATTCTCTTCTAAATAGTTTCCCAACTTTAAAACTTTCATCATTATAAGTTTCATAAACTAACCAATTTTGTGTTTCAGAGTCAAATTTCATTATTTTAGATGATGAACCCAATGGTTGAAATCTGTATCCATCAAGTCTCAAGTCTAATCTTGTCGATATTGTACATAGCAATAATATTACTTGACCTAATGCAGCATTTATTTCTTCCCAAGGTACTGGGGATTCATCAAATCCACCAAGTCGCAAGCCATTTATTGTACCAAATGGACCTTCATGCGATATTTTGAACGTTTCATTGTAAATATTTAATTTTCTCAATTGATCCAAATTATGAAACAAATAGTCATATTGAGTTTTTAATGACCTTAGTTCTTTATCGAATCGAAGTGTTTCTAGATCTTTATAATTATTTTTAATCATTATTTCATCTGACTTGGTTTTCTTTGCCTCCATAATCTCTTGCATTTTCTCTAAATCATTATCTAATCTTTCATCTTTATCTTCCAATTCTTTTAACCTATTTAATAACAGCTCTCTTTCATCTGCTAGGTTTTTGAATTCTTTCTCATCACTTTCTGAAGGAATCTCTTCGAAATTACCTTTTTGTTCTTCAATTTGCTTAATAAATTGTAAATATGTATCTCTTTCTTTTAGGGCATCATCATAATCCTCTAGAAGTTTTTCAGTTAAAATATTACAACAATCTTGGCATATTGGATAGTCAATATTACTCTCTTCTGACAATGCATTAAAAATTTTGGTTAATGAATTGATTTGCGTAGAGAGAGTTTTATCATCTCCAGAAATACCGTTCAATTTTAATGAACTTAATAATCTTGTATCTTTGATAACAGACCCACTTTCTAATGAAGTTGAGCTATCTATATTGGTGTTTTCAACAGGAGGACTTTGAAAATTGTCACCTTTTAACAACACAAATGAATCTACAATCGATTCATCTTTAAATTTAATATCCTTTATATCTTTAATCTTTTTCAAACGTTGCAATCTAATATCTGGAATCTTGTAGCCATCGTTTCTAAATTTACCACTGTTATTAACCAATAAATTTCTTTGCGCTAAACTTAAATCAAGTAGTGATGTATCAATTTGTAAAGGTAGATGACAATTTTGGCATTTCAATAATTGTTCATCGTTATTTGACATGGTTAAACTATCAAAACTTCTTAAACTATATCCACAACACTATTTCTGTCGTTCAATTTAATTTAATTTAAATTACAAAATATTAGTTATTTATTTTAAAAATGAACTTTATTTTTAATCACCATGTTCGAAACCTTATTTTAATCTATTTTTAAAGGATCTAATTTTTAAAATTCATGTATGCGAACTTGAATACTTAACATAAATAGATACCAAATAAATTAAAGAAACAAATATTTTATATACTGTTATGAACTAACAATATAATTTGTATAATTGATGATTAAAACCTTAAATTTTCTAATTAACTCTTATGAACCTTTATTATTTACAAATATAATTTAATTTACTTACATGACACTAAAAGTTTTATACAGATGTCGAATATTGTTACATAATCAAAATTTATAGTACCAGTACAAATTTACTTTCTCTTTAGTTTCTGATAATAATTTTGAAGGATCTTGCTCTAGTAAATTTCTATAAGGATGCTTTGGTGGAATTCTTGTAATATAAATTTCCCTCATTTTTGATAGAACATTCTGTTCATCATGGTCCATGATATAAGTAGAACTAAATATCGGTCTATTAGTAGGACAAGTTACTCCACCATTTTCTAAATGTTTGAAAATTCCAGTAGTCATAGTTAAATGCAAAGGTTCACGTATACAAACATCAATACCTTTTGGTACCCAAATTTCATGCAAACCTCTAAATGCATAACTACCAGTTGTCTTGAGCCTTATATAACCAATATCTTTCAAAACAATTTCTATAGAACCAATAAAAGGTGGGATTATATGCCTATTATAATGGCTAATATTGCATGTTTCTTTTGTAACACCACAATACTTAGTCAAAGGATGTAATTTATCTTCAGGCGCCTCATGACAATTTTTAAATACCTTAATTCCAGATAATGTATCATGAAAATTATAAGAAATACCATTTACAAAATTTGTAACTTGATTTATAGTTCCAGCAGGAGGTACTAAGTAAAATAATCCACCAACTGTATAGCAGAAACCTTTTTCATTACCTTTTAAAGTCTCATACCTCTTTTTATGAAGCTTTTTAACATCCAAGTGGGAGGTATCTCTTATTCTATCCAACCAATCCTTTTGAATTATAGATTCCAAATAGACTTCATCTTTGCTATCTGAATAGCCAGGAAGATCATATATATATTTCCCTTTTATATTGTAGGCTTGTAAGTTTCTGGTTAAATTTGGAATATGAGACACACCTGTTGATTCACGTTTTGTGTGAATTTTTTTTGAGTATGCATATTCATTTTGAGCAGAAATATTTTCAATAATTCGATGTTTAGTATCTAACTTAATCTTTTTACCATAAAAATTGTGTATCAATGAATTAATTAACTTCGATTTTCCCACATTCGCATTCCCTACTAAATAAGTATGAGAATTGATCATTGACATTAATGCATGTAAGTTCCAGGATCTTGCTGCTGAAATACCAACTACCTTGGATGTTTCAATATTTAAATGATATTTAAGGAAATCACTAAAAAATTTAGGAACCATTGACTTCACTCTAGTAAGAAGAGATTCTGTAAGTTCACTTTTTGTTAAAATCAAAAGATTATTTTTAGAGTTTTTATTTAAGACAGCTGGATTAAAATGAAATGGAAATTCATGTAACGGTACTACATTGGCTAAATAGCTATCAGATTTTACCAATTTCATAACTTCTTCAAATGTGTACTTCTTAAAATCTTCTATTTTATAAGTATTCTGATATAATGCATCACTACATCTTTTACAAACCGGTGGTCTGTCCTCCAGTGCTTTTACTTCATCTCTACTAATATCATCCTCACTTTCTTTTATATGTTGAAGATCTTGACTGAAGAGGAGGTATCTAAGATCACTCAAAGTTTCATGTTCACCTGTTTTACGAAGTTTCGGTTGTTTATAATAATTTGATTTATTTTCATCTGTTTTTTGTAAGGTAATACCACAGGAATTACAATCAAGGAATTTAATATTCGTCACAGAAAAATATCTTCTTGATATAATATTCAACGTTTTACAATTTCGTAATAGTTTCATCCTACTTGAGGATAGAATTTAGTTATTGTAACAATAAGTAAGGGTATGCACTAGTTGAAATGATAAATTCAACACACCACACCAATATAAAAATTAAAATTGATAACTTAGCTTATTATGAAACTCAATAATTAAAGGTATCTATTCATTTACACTATCTGTAAATTCAATGATTATAATTATAATTCTCGTTACAATACCTTTGCAATAGATAATTAGCTACATATACTTTCTTGTTAATTTGAAGATGTCACTTTCAGATGCTATTGTTATCGCGAAATACGATGCGTGTGAAATTTTTTAGCTAGAGTGAGATGAGTTTAAACTCTTGAGATGAGATGAGATGAATATAGAAACAATATTATGATACATTCTAATTAATCTTCAACCGACAATAACTACTTAGAGTAATTATAAAAGGTACTCTAATCTATAACCTTGTAAAGCGTTATTTGAAAGGATTCAAGTTATTATTTAGTCTTCCAATTTGGACCAAAAATTGAAAAATATTTGAGCTTTTCAGTTCTTAATTTAATATCATAAAATGGGTAAAAAAGTCTCAAAAGCTACCAAGAAGTTTCAATCTAAGCATCTTAAAGATGCTATAGATAGAAGACGTAAAGAAAAGCAACACAGAAAAAGAATCCAAGGTCGTAGAGGTAACAAGACTGATGAAGAAAAACAAAACGCTGCTGGTACAAAGGAAGAACAGAAGATGAAAAGATCAGCCACAAATGAAATCTTTAGAGATATGCAAATCGAACAATACTTTGATAAAGGCTTTGAATTACCAAAATCTAGTAAGAAAGTAAAGAAAACTAATAATTCTGAAGTGAAAAAAGATATTGATACTGGCTTTGACTCGAGTGATGACGAAATAATTAGCGATGATGAAGAAGTTCAAAAATATTTAGAAGAAGAGGAAGAAGTTGATGATGTTTTCCCAGAAGATGCAACGGCAGCTACTAAAATCAAAGAAAATACTCAAACAAGACAAAATGGTAAGAAAATTCTAGTTGATGAAACTATTTCAGAACAATGGGAAGAAAATCTAATGAGCAAGCCAAATTTGAAATTAATTAAAAATATTATTGATGCATTCCAATATGCAGTAGAGTATGAAAACAATCCAGAAAATTTAATTAATAATAATATAGAGATAGAATCCGTCGATGTTATGCAAACAGTCATTCGTTTAGGTTTGGAAGAATTACCAGCTGCCATCACAAGATTAGTAGCCTATAAAGTTAAAAAAGGTGTCAGATCTTTGGCTTCAGGTTCAAACGTTGCTACTATTTCAAATTATATCAACTCCCATATAGGATCATTATTAACTTTGTTATCTTCTCTAAATGATTCAGATACCGTGGATGTTGTTCTAACTACGGTCAACGAATTACTTCCATACATTGTTGAAGATAACAAAAGTTTAAAAAAACTAATTAAACAAATGATAGAAAAATGGGGAAGTTCAGATGATGAATATACACAAGTTCTAATTGCTAATTATTTAGTTGATTTCTCTACCGAGTACAGATCATTATTATTACAAAAAATAATAAAACAAGTCTACTCATCTTTTGTCACAAATTGTCGTAAGATCAATGAAACTAAATTACCTATAGTTCTTTCTCAAATGAACTCAGTTACCGATTTATTTTTACTAGATGAAACTATGAGTTATACAATTGGTTTTGATTACATCAAACAGTTAGCATTACATTTAAAAAGTTCAATGAACTCAGAAAAAGAACGTTCCACTGGAGAACAAACTAATAGTTATAGAAACGTGTATAATTGGCAATTTATTATGTCCTTAGATTTCTGGGCTACTGTAATTATCGGATCATACGAATCAGAAGAAGCTAAAAAAGATAGTCATTTGAAAGAACTTTTATATCCTCTAATTCAAACCATGTTAGGTACTGTTAGATTGATCCCAACTCCTCAATTTTATCCTTTAAGATTTCATATAATTAGACAAATGATTAAAATTACAGAAGCCTCTAACTCTTTAATTCCAATATATCCAATTATTAATGAAGTATTGACATCAGATTTCTTATTTAAACAAGTTAAATCCTCTGATGACTCCTCTAGATTTGATTTCAAACATAGTTTAAAATGTCCTATTGACGACATAAATACTCAATTTTATCAAGAATCATCTTGGTATGAAGCTATCGAAGCTACTCTTGAGTATCTAATGCCATTCTGCAAACAAATTGCTTTCCCAGAATTAGTCACGCCAATTTTATTATCTTTAGAACAATTTAAGAGAAAGACTGAAAACAACGTTTATCATACAGGTGCATCCAATTTGATTGAAAAAATTCGTCAACAAATCAATTATATTGAACAAGCTAGATCAAATGTGTATTATACTCCTCAAAATACAAATGGTGTTATAAAATTTTTAGCTGATATATCTGTTGAAAAAACACCATTGGGCTCTTATATTTCATCTCAACTTTCTTATAAATTCACGGAAGAAGTCAAAGATACTATTAGCTATCTAGATGATGGTTCGGATGAAGAAGGTGATTTAGAAATAGTAGATGATATGGAAATGGATGATTATGAAGGAGAAAGTTATAATGAGGATGAAGAACTTGAAGAAGAGTCTGCTTTAGATGATGAATTTTCTGATGAAGATTAATCTGCATATTTCATCACTAATAGTGTAATTAAATAACATATAGATAACATAATAAACAATTTATTAAGATAAACAAATGAAAATCTCTCATTTTTATATAAATATTATATATTTCTTTCATATTAACCATAGTTAATTTTTGTTTTCGCAGTTGAATTTTCTATGGAAAGCGGTTAATGATAAGCATTATTTATCGGCGGCTAAACTTTGTCTCAAGATTTATATATTAACTTAAACAAAACCGTTAATTAGATAGTTACTCCATTTGTTTAATAAGTTTCATGGATAATCAATATATAATCATTGAAAACAATTTTAAATAATTGTATTTTGTATTTAGAGATTCAACAAACTTTACAAAATTTTTTACTATGGATGAAACAACTTTAGTCAACAGTTCACCAATTAAAAACATAACAAATTTGAATTTAGATAAGAGTTCTTATATTATAAAATCAAGTAAATTTGATACAAATCCAAATTCTAAAATTACAAAGCAACAACCTAAATCACTACAAACTGATATTACGAAGAGATTAGAATATAATGAAATTAGCAATTCATGTGTAAAAGTTCAAAAACAAATATCAATTTTAAAACAAGCAATAACGATTATTGAGAAATTTGATAAGGAAGAAAAAACACTTCTTTTAATTGAAAAGTGGAGAGACATTTCACAGAAAGGCTTATCTTATATGATGAATTCTACTCTTTTGAAGATCGATAAAGTAGGTGGGTATGAAGAATTGAGAAAAAAAGAACTAGAATCCGAAAAGAGACAAATAGAATATCAATTAGAAGACGATATAGATAGTAAATACGAAGATATGGTTGAATCAGAAGAATTCCAAATGTTACCGGATGATGTCAAATTAGAGTACACTAACCGTTATGAAGAAGAGAAAGAGAAATTGAGAAAATGGAAAGAAAAGAAATTTTCTGAACTTGATGAAAAGCTTAATGGAGTTAATAATGGTTCATTCACAATGAAAGAATTATGCAGTAGACTAAAGGTTGATTATAACTTAGTTTATGAAGATAAATAAACCTAGAAGAATGACTATTAAATTAATATTTTTAATTGAGATTTTAAATATTGAATTCGTTTCATTAATTTTTAATGTGTATTATATACATCTATTTAAATAATATATAAAACTAATTTGGGAAAAAAATGCAAGGTAATTAAGAAAATGAAGGCATCATCAGTAATTATTCCTTAAAAATATCTTCTAATCTTAATCTTGGGGCAATATTCATTGCTAGTAATTCTTGGAATAATAATTTGGCAGCATATGGGATGGTCATCTTTACAATGAATTCTGCACTTTTACATGTTGTACACCAACCACTGTAACCCATTAGACCACACTTGTGACAAACATCAACTTCAAAAGCATCTGAACTAATCATCAATCTTTCTAATAATAATTGAGAAGCACCATAGGCAATAACACAATCTCTTTCCATTTCACCTAATCTTAAACCACCATCTCTAGATCTACCTTCAGTTGGTTGACGAGTTAAAACAGCTCTTGGGCCTCTTGCTCTTGCATGCATTTTATCTAGAACCATATGCTTCAATTTTTGGTAATAAATAGGACCAAAGAAGATATAAGCCTGCAAACATTCACCAGTAATACCGGAATATAACATATCCTTACCTGAATAGTTGAAACCATTATCGACCAATATTTTGGACATATCTTCAAGTTTTGAACCACCGAAACAAGTACCATACTCTAAAGAACCATTTAAGATACCAGCTTTACCAGAAACTAATTCTATCATTTTACCAACCGTCATACGAGATGGGAAACCATGTGGGTTCATAATTATATCTGGTGATATACCATCATCATTGAATGGCATATCTTCGTGGTTAACAATGATACCACAGACACCCTTTTGACCATGCCTGGATGAGAATTTATCACCTAATTCAGGTCTTCTATTTTGTCTTAATAACACTTTGATTAAAGCTTGATCATTTTCAGAAACAGACATCATAACTTGATCGATGTGAGAGGGTTCTGGAGCTCTGTAAACTACAGGAGTTTCCTTATATTGAGCTTGAGTATTTGTCAAAACACTATCTGATGCATTTGTTGGGACAGACTTATTAATATAGATTTGACCACTAGTGACCTTGACACCTACTTCACCTAAACCATCAGTACCCAAGGCTTCGTGTTGCCATATTGGATTATTATTTTCATCAACACGCATACCACCAATGATATCTTGTGTATGGTTTGGATATCTTTTCAGAACTGTAGTAGTCTTTCTTCTTGTTTCACAACGACCAAAACCTCTATCAATAGATGCTTTATTCAAGACCAACGCATCTTCGATATCATAACCTGAATAAGACATTACAGCAACTGTAGCATTTTGACCTGCCGGTAGCTTATCGTAGTCAATCAATTCAATAGTTTTAGTTTTGACCATAGGTTGTTGTGGATATATCATCAAATATAATAATGTATCAATTCTCTTAAATTGATTGTAACCAATCGCACCAATAGCTTGCTTACCCATCGCACATTGATAGGTATTACGTGGAGATTGATTATGATGTGGGTAAGGAATCAAACCAGCAACCGCACCTAAAACAGTAAATGGCTCTATTTCTAGATGAGTACTACTGCGTGAAATATCCTTTTCGTATAATGCAATATATGAATCATTTTCTTCGTTAACATCCAAATATTCGACTAAACCAAGCTTTAAAAAGTCATCAAATTCTAATTTACCATCCAATAATTCCTTCAAATGTTCAGCTTTGACATGTGACTTACCATTGCTTACAATGATCAATGGTCTACAAATTCTACCACCATCTGTGGCGATATGAACAGCTTTTTGATGAGAATTCGTATAAATAGAAATAAATTCGGATACTCTACCAGTTCTTCTTAACTGTCTAAATTGAGTAACAAATTTATGTGGGAATCTTGTTGTACCAATAATCGTACCATTTAAATGGACACCATAATTTAAATGCAAGTTGGCACTATCTATTAAGGTAATATCTTCAACACCTAACATATAACATAATTTTTTAATTGGTTCTTCTTCATCATCGGTAGTGATATGTGTCATCAAGGCTAAATTTTTAACTAAACCACACGCTTCACCTTCTGGTGTATCAGCAGTACATAACATACCAAATTGGGAAGGTTGTAAAGCTCTTGGACCTGAAACTTTTCTTGACTTTTCAAATTGGGATGAAATTCTTGTCATCATACCTAATGCAGAAATATAAGAAAGACGAGATAAAACATGAGTGACACCAGCTCTTTCCATCTTGAATCTCTTCAAGGACCAATTACCAGTAGAAATAGCTCTATTTAAACCACTTGTAATATTATTAGAATGGACGTTAATAGATAATAATGCATCGTATTCCATGGCTCTATTAGGTTTCTTTAAAACTTTATCAATACTAGCTTTGAAATCACTGTTGAATTTTTTGAACAAATCTTCGAATAAAAGAGAGATTAATTGACCAGCTAATTCTAAACGTTTGTTACCAACATAATCCCTATCATCAATCATTTTTGGGTTATCAATAGCCATAACTACTCTGCGAGTCATCATAGCAATATATAGCGCCTTTTCTCTAAAGTCTAAAGCTTCAACAGTTAAATGTGCAATAACAGTAGTGGCAATAGCTTCAATACCTTCTTGTAAAACAGATAATTTCTGTCTTCTAACAGTTTTAACTTTGGCACCAATATATTCTAAAGCTTGTTGTTGAGTACTAATGTTCAATTTAACAGCTTCTTCTAAATTAATAGCAAAAATGTCTTGATAACTGCTATCGTTACCACATACTAATTGCATTATTTCTAAATCAGATACGATACCACAAGCTTTTAAGATAACACAAATAGGAACTTCTTCAGCAATGGAGTTATGTTTTAAATAAATTTTACCATTCTTAGTGATAACATAAGTCTTAGATTTTCTTTCATGTGTAGAGGAAGTAACAGATGCTTGAACGATCGCCTTCTTATCATCAGCTTCTACGATGATACGATTCTTAGATAATTGTTCTTGGACTAAAATGACCTTTTCAGTACCATTAACAATGAAGTATCCACCAGGATCCAATGGACATTCATTTAATTTAGCCATGACTTTTTCACCAGCACCATGAAGAATACATTTGTTTGATCTTAACATAATCGGCATTCTACCAATTTCAACATCTTTATGCATAATAATATTTCTACCTCTTGTGTATTCAATATCTACATAAATGGGAGCAGAATATGTCATATCTCTTAATCTACATTCATGAGGTGGAACCAAATTTTCTTTGGAACCATTTGATTTTTCACCGATTCTAATATCAACATATTTCAAATAAAATTCTGGATCAACATCACTTAAAATAACTTGGTTAGCTTTAATAATCTTTTTCAAATCCTTATCAACAAAATAATTGAAAGAGTCCAAATGTTGTTTAACTAAACCTTTAACTTTCAAGAAAGCAGGTAATAAATTCCATTTATCTTCCGCAGTATTGATTGCATCAGTCAATTTTTTACCTTTGTAAACAGGTTTTAATAATTCATCAAATGAATCATCTTTTTCATGAGACAGATGGTCATGACTATGAGGACGTTTTTGAGCAACCATTATTTCTTTGATTATTAATTAATAAAATTTCAAAAAGTGATAATATTAATAATTATTCAAAGCAAAATATTTTTGATATAATATTTTGTTATAGTGGATACTTTTTATTTATCTGATATTCTGAATTAGAAATGGTAATTATTAAAAAAAATAAAATGAGAAAACCAAATAATAAAATAATATTAACTACAAGTATTAAATAGTTATAGTTTACTTCAAAATAGCTTATTGGCAACCTTACTTACTTTAAATCAATATTTACTTAGTAATCAAATTTGTTAAAAAGTTTCAAGCTCATCGCATTTTAGATTTAATAATTTTTTACCACATACAAATTTTTCAATATTTTTCAGATTCCGAGAATTACAGCTCGTGTGCGACGATTTGAAAAATTGTAATGTATCATAATTTTCATACTTGAATTCGCAGTTAAAAATGAATCAAGTTTAAGATATAAGGTAATATATAATGTCGACCCATTTCATATGAGTTAGAAGGTTAAAGAAACAATTATTGATTGTCGAATATTATATCTGTTTGGTTACTACTGTGTCCAATATATTTTGTGTTTTAATTTTAAAACTGATATCGGGAAGTTTCAAATAATAACGTTACGTATAAGAGAAAATTGAATTTTTCCTTCACACGATATTAAACGTACTCATCCATACTTATAGACTTAAAAAAAACATAATATTATCAAATGAGTGAAACTGCTTCATCAAGAAAATCTGTCAATAATTATTTAGAGGAATTACCTCAACAAGTGCAAAGTAAATTATATGAATCGCCAGCAACATGTTTAGCTGTTTATAGATTATTACCTCACATGGCAAAATTTTTCATTATGTCAATGGTATTTAATGACAATGAGGTATCTATCCGTGATTTAGATAAATGGGTTAAATCCAATGGTAAATTACAATTTCAAGATGCTATGAAATCTATGAAATCTTTGCATATTCTAATTCCTGGTAAGGAACAAGGTTCGGTGTTTGTAAATTTAAATTCAACTTTTAGAGAAAGTTTTAGAAATGCATTAACTGGCGGTGAAGTAAATAATTCTTTTGGTAATGTTGTGGATAAAGTCGATGATGTTGTTGATTCTAATATTTTGCTAGAATATGCAAAAAATAAATGGGAAACAATTTTACATTTCATGGTTGGTACACCATTGATTAAAATGCCATCCGATAATGTGTTAAATTTGTTAAAGCATAGTAAATTAATGGAAGAAGTGGAGAGTAATGGTGAATTCAAGATTACAAATGATGGGTTTCAATTTTTATTGCAAGATGTCAATTCACAAATATGGACGTTATTATTACAATATTTAAAATTGGCGGAATCATTACATATGAATCCAGTTGATATTTTGAATTTTCTTTTCATGTTAGGTTCATTGGAATTTGGTAAAGCTTACAATGTTGAAGATTTGAGCGACACACAAAAGAAAATGTTAAAAGATATGCGAGATTATGGTTTAATTTTCCAAAAGACATCCAATTCAACAGTATTCTATCCCACAACATTAGCCACCCAGTTAACATCGGATTCTAATACAGTAAGAAGTGCATCCGGTGCAATCGATAGTCTGTTATCCCAAACCAAAGATCAAACACAAGAGAACGAAGACCTTGGGAATGATGCAGATGATTTTATTGGTGGCCAAAGCATTGAAAGTGGTGCATTAGTAGTTGAAACCAATTTCAAACTATATTCTTATTCTAATTCACCTTTACAAATTGCGATTCTAAGTTTATTTGTTCATTTACGTACAAGGTTTGCTAATATGGTCACGGGACAAATCACTAGAGAGTCTATTAGAAATGCATTAGCTAATGGTGTCACAGCAGAACAAATCATTGCATATTTACAATCGCATGCACATCCACAAATGAGAAGATTAGCTGAAGAAAAACTGAAGAAAAAACTAGAATTAGACCCTAATTCTAAAGATCAATTACAAATATTGCCACCTACCGTAGTGGATCAAATCAAACTATGGCAACTAGAATTGGATAGAATAATAAGCTATGATGGATCATTGTACTCTGATTTCGATAATAGTCAAGAATTCAATTTATTATGTAATTATGCAAGAGATATAGGTGTATTGTTGTGGAAAAATGATAGAAAACGTAAATTTTTTGTATC
>JAJMDZ010000031.1:23731-57182 GCA_030573835.1 Tetrapisispora taiwanensis (nom. inval.)
GGGGGGGGGGGGGGGTGGAGAGACCTTAAGGACGACACAACTCCGAGAGAGAAATTGACGAATCAAATCAATAAAATCCATTAAACTCAGAAGAAAAAGAAAAAATTAGAAATTTTGTGGGTCTGTTAATAAGCCATTTCCACGCAAGTGTCTCACGCAATACAACTATATATTTTATTTTTTTTATTGTGTTACACTGTGTGCATGTCTGTATAACCCATACACCACACCGAAAACATCACACGAAAACACAAAAACATAAGAAACACCATTTACCACTATATAAAAATTCAATAAAACGCGGGGAAGGGGGTTTAACATGCTGTAACATGCTGTAACATACTGACTGTATCATGCCATAACATAACACTGTGTCATACAATATCATATTATCTAAAGGGGGTTGGTTAATTTAATATTAATTGTACTGTCTTTGTATCTTATTATAGTATCATAACACAAGTATCCTTTCGATTATTTTCGTTTTAGTTAAAAATCAATACTGTAAGATCCAATTGATAAAATTTATTGAAAAGTTTCATTTGTAATAACAACTATTGGTTTCTCATAGTTTAAACTTTTTAATCTATGTTATGGGGGGTTCCAATGATGGAATAGGTTCTTAATGTTTTAGAATGTCCTAATGTTTTGTAGTTGTATATTTTGTTTGTGGATATTTGGAATACATTTCGAAATTGAATTTCTATTGATTCAAAGTTTTCCAATATTCAACTCAATTGATAACATACAATAAACTATATCTCTGAAAGATATTGGCATTACTAGCTTTTTTCTTTTTTCATTTGTTATCATACGACTTTGATGTTAATAACAGTTTTCTTATATTGTTTTCATCTTATTTTATGGAATTATTAGATCTATTGACAAGGAGATATTTTGTTTTCTTATATATATACATTCTTGTATATTTCATTGTTTTATATATAAGGATACTGACTATTCTTATACTTATGTGTTTTATTGTATAGTCTGGAAATACATATCCTTATACGCAAAAAAAAAAACACATAAACGTAATATCCACTAGAGATGTCTGATTCAGATAAAGAAGTGTTGGAAGATTCTAATTCGGATGATCAAGATATACTTGATACTGACGATAACGATGTTTCCAATAATTCAAATCAAGAAATCTTACAAACTGCTATTGTAATCAAAAATATCCCTTTCACAATCAAAAAGGAGCAATTATTAGAATTCATACATTCTTTGAAATTACCATTGCCTTATGCATTCAATTATCATTTTGATAATGGGATCTTTAGAGGCTTAGCATTTGCAAATTTTAATACAATTGAAGAGACTAAAAAAATTATCAATGGTTTGAATAAGAAAGAAATCGGTGGTAGGAAATTAAGAGTTGAAATTAAAAAATTATTACCACAAGATGAAAGAGAAAGATTAGATAAAGAAAAAAAATCAAAAAAATTACAACAACAACAACAGAATCAAAACTCAATCAATGAAAGTTTAATTTATTCAACAAATAATAATGTCAATAAAGATAGATTGTATCCAATCATACCATCACCAACAAACAATTTAAGTTTTTTAAATTCAAATATGCAAATTCCAAATACAATCAATTTTAATGAACATGATAGTCTAGAATTTTTTTCACAACTATTATTATTCAAAGATTCGAATAATTATGAAGAATTAGCTTATCCAATTACAATGTCCGCTCACCATAGAAATATCTTGACTACATTGGCAATTTTCTTAGGGTTAATAGAAATTATTGATAATTCTTACATTATTATTAGACGATCAAATAGTTATAAACCTGAAAGTCCATTAATTAATATTACCACAGAATCTAGTGCTTTTAAAAAAGCACTTTTAAATACTGATAATTTAAATTCGTCACCAACAACTAAAAGAAGATTATCATCTTTTGGTCAATATTATAATTCAGCTAATGGCGTAGGCGTCATAGGCGACCATATGAACGCTTCTCCAAATCAAATTTTGAATAATGAACTAACTTATTCCCCTGATCAAACTTTAAATATGGTTACTTTACATAGTCCAAGATTACCTACTGGTTCAAAATTTACCCCAATGATGAATTCAAATAATCCATTGTTGAGAACTCAAGAGAATAATACCCAAAATACAAACCCAATGAAACAAACTTCTCCAGGATCTCAAGGTTGGACTAATTATCCGTTGTTATCACAAGGTTTACAAAATTCAAATCTCACTCATCAAGATAATCAATATGATCTAAGAAGACTATCGATTAATGATGAAGCAAGTATGCTTGGAACTGGGCACCGTAAGTCTATTAGTGCGTTCAGTGATCAATTCGAAGCTAATTTGGGTAGATCATTGAGTGGATTGGATTTGACTTTAAAGAAAAATAATTTAGCCAGTATGTCCGGTACATCAATCACGAAAGCGTTTTGGTGATTCTTATTATTTGGAAAGGTTATGAAATGAAATTTTATGATTTATTGTACTGACAAATATTAATTATCTGGAGGCTTTCTCTTTTTTTAATGACTTATGATTTTTTTACGACTTCACTAATTAAAGGCACAATAATATTCATTGTATTAAATATAAATAAGTAATTGTTATTTGGACATTATTCAATTAATGATTAAATTTTAATTATTTTAAATACTAATATAATTGTTATATAGATTAGAAATAATGACTTATTTTTTATGCTACATTTGCTATTATTTATGTATAAAATGCTTTTATAAAATTTTAAGTTTATGTGTACTTATGTAAAGCAATGTCTATTTTATTATAGATTATGAATGTGTTTTAAATGATTTAGAAACAGCAACTCTGTATGTATATGCTACTAGCATGTTTGTGAAGTTTGTTATATTTTATTTACAGGTGGAATAATTACATTGAAGAGATCATTAATTTGAAATCAATCATTTATATTTTTTGTTTTTATTTTTTCATTTTGATCACAATCAAATCCTATCCTGTAATATATTATTTAAACTTGGCATTTGTTTAACGTTAGTTTGCATATGTGGGTTAACAGAGTTAGATGGTAATGTGCTAATTGAAGAGGCTGTAAGAGAAACAGACCTTACGTCATTCATTTTTCCGTCATTTTTATTTCCATTAATTGAATTGTTCGAATAAACTGAACTTGGAGAAACTTCTTTTGAAGAAGAAGATGTTTCTCTTTGTAATATATGATAATCTGGAGAATCGCTGTCGTTGATAGCACTTTCACCTTCATCTTCGTCTTCTTCTTCAAATGTATTATCATCTATTGGTGTATCTGTGGAGTCATCATTAGATTGTAATGGTTTATTTGGAGAATCTAAAGGTGTTTGGGGACTACCAATATTACTATGGCCAGTTTGTTCATTGGACAATGCATTCATTCTAATTTTAATTTCCTGTATAGTTTTGTTTGGAAATTTAGCTAGTATTTCTTGAATTGAGACATTTCTTGAGATAGCATCAGATAATATTTTATCGTCTGCTATTTCCCAATCAGAACCATCTGATGCAGATGAACCTCTAACAGATAATGTTGGAGGACCAGGTTGAGATGAATTTTGTGGTCTCTTTAAATGTGTAGGTAAATCCATGAAATTACCAATACCAATAGTAGAAGTAATATTACCTGTATGACGATGGTATGGTGCGGCAATAGAAGTTCTTCTACTATTTGGAGTGGACAATACAGAACCACTGTTTGGTGAGACGACACCAGATGAGCCAAATGCAAGGGCAGCTGAGTTTGGTGCCACAACCAAAGAAGGTCTTCTTGAAGTTGTTGCACTTGAGATGTTGAAAGAAGATCTTCTTGATCTTGTTGAGAAAGAATTTTTTCTTGATTTTGAACCGTTTAGAGTCAAATTCATTACAGTTGACATTGTGACCGAGGTATTATTGAAATTATTTGGTGGTACATGTAAATTTTGACCTTGTAATGTATTTGAAGTAGTTGCCAAAGAACTACGTCTTGATTTTACAAAAACTTTTGGAATGAAACCAATTTTTTCTTCATCTGGTAATAAATCGTTTGTAACAGCATTTGGATTTAAGTTATTTGAATGATAATTATTAGTTGGATAATTATTTTGATTTATGAAATTGCTTGGTCTTGAGACAGTATGAGACATCGATCTTGGCTTTGCAAATTTTGTTACAGAACCATTCATATTATCGAAATTCATTGAATTTTGATTGAATTGTGTTTGTTGTGGCAATGAAATTGTTTGTGATGGTTGTGAATCTAGAATTGGTTTTATAACAGATTTTGGTGGTCTTGTTTGTACTTGCACTTGTGTATGTGTTTGTTGTTGTTGTTGTTGTTGTTGTTGTTGTTGTTGTTGTTGTTGTTGTTGTTGTTGTTGTTGTTGTTGTTGTTGTTGTTGTTGTTGTTGTTGTTGTGGTGGTGGTGGTGATCCTGAATGTGAATCATTTTCAAATCCATTTGAATTTTGTCTAATGACTCGTTCCTTCATTGTAATTTCTCTTTCTACCCGTTTTGGTGTGTTATGAATAATCGTATCATTTGTTAAATTTGGGATATTCAATAAATCTATATTATATTCATGAATATTTAAAGTTGCCGTTTTATTTGATTTCAAATTCCCAGATTTCAATCTTCTCCATCTAAATTGACAAGCATTTGGAGTTCTGTTTTGAAAATATTGTGAAATATCCTTCCAACCCATTTTTTTAACTTCTTTCAAATGTCTTAATAATATATCATCTTGTGGATCCCAAGATGAAGGATTTTTATTGTCTAAGATTTCGTTCTCATCAATTTTCTTCTTATTAACCAATTTCTTCTTATTGTCATTAGATTCATTTGATTGTGAAGTTGTAGTGGTAACGTTTTGATGAATAGCATGTACGTTTGGATGAGGATGATTAGACATCAAAGAGAATGAATTATGGTTCATGTTTGAAACCGTTGTTGCTTTAGGTAAACCCATAATAAATCGCTTTCTGTATGACTCTTTTATTGTATAGTTCTTGTAGAAAGAATATTAATAAACAAAATTATGAAGATATTAATATAAATAGGATAAATAAATTAGATAGAGAAAAGAAAAAGCTCATCGAATTTTTCTTATATAAAGAGAAAATTAAATAGTTACAATTTTGCAACTCATCGATTTTATTTTTAAAAATTCCAAAAAATATATGAAAAAGTAAAAATATGTAGTAATTTGAAACTTAACAAGCCCACGGAGAAACACACGAATGAATTTACTATATAGTAATTAAGAGATAGAGAATTATATATTTAAGATCGAACGTAATGAAATAAGATAGACATCATCATATAGGTGTAACCTAAAGACTTTTCAGTTTATAATACACTCATTACCAAATATGAATAAAATAATACTCAAAAAAATATGAACATATCAGTACATTAACATATGGATACATGAAGTAAATGGGTGACTGTGAATTGATACACTAACAATAATTGACTTAATAATACAAAGTTCAATCATAGTGTGCAATTTGATTGTGTCTATATTTTCTTACAGTGAATACATGTTCTGGCAAGAGCATAGCAGCACAAATGGTGGCAGTGTTATAGTTTATTTTTAGTTCAAAAATTTTTAAAAGCAAATGTGTTTGGGACCGTGTGATACAGCAGTGATCGTGCTTGTGTAAGACAAAACAAAACAAAACAAAACACAGAACAGCACGGCACAACGATTAACCCACACAACCAGAGCTTTCTCTTCTCTGCTCACCATTGCCAGAATTGTGAGCTATATAACTCAAATTATAAAACAAACGTATTTTTACAGCAGACATTTAATTGATTGTTATATTTTTATACGTGTTCTCTTTCAGCATACAGTTTTACTACCTGTTGTTTCTCTTCTGAGTGTATGAGTGTGTGAGCGTGTCAGCGTATGAGCGTATTGTAATTACAATCGTTGGTTTTGTGCCTGTAACGGGTGGTTGTTGAATTATATTGTCGTTTACTGTGTTTGTTTGTTTCCGTGGAACAGTCTCGGTTGTTTTCTGTAAAACAGAGTCTAGAACTGGTGTGTGTGTGTGAATCATTGTATACGGAGCTCATGTTCTCTGTTAAACAGCGATGAGATGAGATGAGATGAGATGAGATGAGATGAGATGAGCTTAAAGAAGTTTGGTTTATATAATTAAGAATGTATATTCATTTGGCAGTATGCATTATTGGCCTCGGTTTATACAATAATTGTTGAGGGTCCTAATTATGAACAATATCAAGTGTATCTCTAGATTCAATTCTTTATCAAAAATGTCTTATTATGATATCGGTTTTAATATTACAGATCCCATGTATAATGGGATCTATAACGGCACTAAAAAACATGATTCAGATTTAATTCACGTATTGAAAAGATCTATCGATTCAAATGTAAAAAATACTTTGATCACCGGTTCTTCTATATCGGAATCAAAATTAGCTATTGAATTGATTAATAAATTTAATAAAAAAAATTTACTAATTAATTTATATTATACTATCGGTGTGCATCCATGTTCTGTTAATGAATTCGCTCAAGTCGATTATTCTACTATCGATAAGCCAACTAATGATGAAGTCTATAATGGATCTTTATTCACCAAGATCATCGAAAATCAAAATAATTCTAAAAAAATCGTTCACGATAGATTGATGGAATTATATAATTTATATTTGAATTCAATTGATGATTCAAATTTTAAAGCAATCGGTGAAATAGGTTTGGATTACGATAGATTGTACTATTCATCAATGGAAATGCAGAAATTGTTTTTCGAAGAACAATTGAAATTAAGTTGTTTGCCAATTTTAAAAGATAAACCATTGTTCTTACATATGAGAAATTGTTGTGATGATTTTTTAAAAATTCTATTGAAATTTATTAATGGTTTCACCGATGATATCGATCCATTTAATTTGAAAACATTATTCAATGAGCATGGAAATGTTCATTATAAATTCGATTCAAATAGAAAATTCGTCATTCATTCATTCACAGGTTCTCTACAAGATATGAATAATATTTTAAATGTATCACCAAACGCATTCATCGGAATGAATGGTGCTTCCTTACGTAATGAAGAAAATATTAATTGTGCAAAATTAATACCTCTAGATAGACTATTGATTGAAACTGATGCTCCTTGGTGTGATATAAGGAGAACCCATGAATCTTATAAATATTTAATGATGCAAAATAATTCATTTCCAAATGGTTATGAATCCATTTATAAATCTGTTAAGAAGGAAAAATTATCAAAATTATCAGATGAAGAGAAAGAAATGACAATGGTTAAAGGTAGAAACGAACCTTGTACAATCGAACAAGTCGCTATTGTAATTTCAAATATTAAAAATGTCACTTTAGAAGAATTTAATGGGAAAGTTTGGGAAACTTCTTGTAATGTTTACGGTAAATAATAATGAATAATATAATATAATATAATATATATATATATATTTAACAATAAATAATTATTAATATTTTTGTTATATCTTATTAAATCTACATGCAATAAAACATTTATAAGTATATCATTCTTATATATACACAATTGTTAGTAATATACAATTTCATTATTATGTGTTTGGATTATTCTGTTATAGTTTTTAGTTTTTATTATTTTAAAAAAGTATTTAATGATAGAAAAAAAATTATAATATTTTTTTCCATTTGCTTTACTAATATTTACATTAGTAATATAATATACGTAAGGATTATTAAAAGTTAATTGTTTCATGAAATTATTAATGCATAAAAAAAGTAAAATTTTATAAAAAGCACCGAGAATTGTTTTAAAACTTTGAAAGTTTTAAAAAGTTTATATTATCTTTTTCTTTTTTAATTAATTTCTTCAAATTTATTATCATCGTCTTCTTTGATTTCAAAATCTTCATCTTCAGAATCACCATGACCACCAGGAGCAGCAGCATGAGCTGAAGCTGCATTAGTTAAAGAAGCTAACATTTCAGATAAAGCAGCACCTTGAACAAATTGAGAATTACCATCAACATCATCAGCACCACCGACTGGGGCTAACTGTATACCACTAGCACCTAATAAAGCTTCTAGAGAGAATAAGTCAACAGGACCGTTTGGACCACCTAAACGAGGTCTACCATTTGAAGCGGATTTGTCATCATTCATACCTTGGCTATCAGATGCAGTAGTTGGTTTCTTTAAAGTGACATCAAAAGCAGGATCTTCGTTAATATCAATTTTTGGATCGTATGCTGGGAATTGATAATAGGTGAAAATAGCTCTTTTTCTTTCACCAAATGACATATCAGTGGCATGATTTTTGGCCCTTATTCTATCGAACCATTCTTCTGTAGATTCACCATCTTTTAATAAAGCAACAATTGTAATACTCATATTATCACAACCAATACCTGTACCTTCGGTAGTTGGAGCACAACAAACATCGATAATTTTTGAAGAAATTTCTTGTAAATTTAATTTTGTATTCTTAATGGCCCATTGTACTAATTCCACACATTCTTGTGAAGTTAAACAATCCCAAATACCATCACAAGCTAAAATTACGAATTCATCATCATTATAATCGATATTATGTTCTGCGATATCTGGTACACAAGTTACAATTTGTTCATGAGCAGATAATTCATCATTAGATTTGAATTCGAAATCACCTAAAGCTCTTGACAAAGCTAAATTACCATTAACTCTGTCCATTTCAACAAAACCTTTAGCAGCTACGATTCTTGATCTTTCAGAAGCTAAAGTTGGCTTATGATCATAAGATAAAGCCTTAGCCAAACCATTTGTTGATAAGACAGTTCTTGAATCACCTGAATTAGCACAATATAATTTTTTTTGTAAATTAGAGATCAAAATTGAAGTAGCTGTACAACCCGAATGATCATTCTTTAAAATAGGATCTTTTAATAATTCAATATCAGTATTTAAATATAAATCGATCAATATTTGATTGAAACTTGATTTTGAACCATTTTTAACGTTATCAATAAATGATTTTTGATTTAGTAAGATATTTACCACTTTTTCACCACAAAATTTAGAAACATTTGAACCACCATGACCATCAAAAATAGAATAGAAAGCAATATGGTCATTTGAACCCAAATTTGAATTTAATAAAATATCTAAATCAGCAATATGAGAATCTTCCATAGACATTCTCCAACCTTGCATATCGGAAAACCCATAAGATGTTAAAATATCATTATTTTTATCTTCATTTTTTTCAGTAATAGGATTAGAAAGAATTTGACCCATTGTAATTAATTTATATGGTTTTTTTTTTCTTGTATTTGGGAGATATGAAGAAGAGATTAATGAAATATATAAGTTTATAGATATATAATACTTTTATACAATAACACTACGCTCAACTGTATATCCTTTTAAACTCTTTACATCTTATTACACACAATTTACATCTTATTTATTTTTCTTTTTTTGCTTCTCTTACCCATAACCATCTTCTTACAATAACGTATTACCAAATCATCAACTATAAAATCTCTCCTGCGTTGTGACGATGATCATTTTTGTTTTGTTAACTATGGTAGAGCCCGGGTAACTGGAAGTCACGAGGCAGTGGCGTTCCGTCGTGCCAGATCCCGGGAGGGTAACATCGTTACCACCGTAGAGATTACATATATATAACATATATATCAGTACATATTAGTATACTGAACTGTCATCGTATCTAGTGTAATGTATTGCACTATGGAATTATGTACTATAAATAAATATTAATGATTACATTGCATAAAAGGGAATACCCTTCGCATGTCCATTCTGAACAACTGAACAATTGAACATCGCTGATCGAGGAGAAAACTCTCAGTTGGTGAGAATAAACTATATGTTGATGATTGTATTTATTTTAAAACAAAGATACATGATATTGTACAGTGGTAATACTTATGAGTGGCAATCAATTCATAAAAAATTCACACTGCTGTCACTGGCATTTTTTACAACCCAGTTTGGTGTTACCATATAATGATATGGTAACATCAACTTATTTCACCTTTGTGTTACTGTACTGCACATTAATACTCATTATATGTTAAGACTATATACAATAGATACTAATGTATGAGCACCCCGTGGTGGGCTATCTGTAATGAGACCATTAAAGACTCATGCATTACTGTTTAACCGCATTTGCTCAGCGTAGACAGATCAATACGACCATGACCTATACCATTCATCTGCAGCTGTCTCATTCTATTTAATGTCAGCGACGGTTTTGCTGACACTGACACGTACACGCACACGTACACAATGACTTGTTGATCTCCGGGTAAAGCACGCTATCTATACATATACAGTTAAATATAATATATATTACAATTATATTGAATTGAATTAACATCATAAATACATTGATCATATGATTATATACTTTACAACATACATTTCCCGATCTTGATCACACTTTTTATTCATAAAAGCTACCGTTTAATACATTTTTATACATAATACACTCATCGCTATTTGTGAAAAATTAGAAGTACAATTTGTACTGGTTGATTCATCAAATCTAACTTAATCTATAAAGAATAGCTATATTATAAGGCAGATATTGGTTTATCTATATCAATTATACTCTTTGTCGCCCATTAGGATTTTAGTGTGAACTATGTCTAAACAGAATTTAGTGATTGCAACTACCGCTGCTGTCTCATTAGTAACCGGTTTATTTATTGGTGCAAAATTGTTTACTAAAAATGATCGTATTAATAAGAGAATTTCAAGTTTCAATAAAAAAGAAATTCAATTGAGTTCCACAGAATCAGAATACGAAACAGAAGAAGAATCAGATTATGAAATCGAATCCTTACAATTAAATGATGTTCCAGGTGAAGTCAGATTAGCTTTAGTTATACGTCAGGATTTACAAATGACAAAAGGTAAAATTGCTGCGCAATGTTGTCATGCTACTTTGCAATGTTATAGAAATATTGCTGTCAATTCTGAAAAAATATCTTATAATCCAATAATGACCAACAGATGGTTCAATAATGGACAAGCTAAAATAACATTGAAATGTCCTGATAAAGAAATGATGGATGAATTATTTGCAAAAGCTATCTCTTTGGGTGTAAATGCTTGCGTGATCCATGATGCCGGTAGAACACAAATTGAACCAGGTAGTGCTACTGTATTAGGTTTAGGACCTGCTCCAAAACAAGTATTAGATCAAATTACTGGTGATTTGAAGTTGTATTAATAAAATTAAAATTAAAAACAAATAAAAAGATTAGAAACACAATAGTTCTATAAATATTTTATCTGTAATCGCAAAAAAAAAATATTGATAATAATAAGGTGTATGAATATTAGTTGTTATTTATTTATTTACATATATATTAATCTATTTCGACAAGTTTTCATTGATTGAATTGTAAATTGATTTCATTTTATCGTTAATTAAAGGCATATTTGTGAAACGTTGATCTTGCGAGTTATTTTCTTCCAATGCACTAGATAACCCTTTGTATTTTCTAAATTCTTCTAAATTGGATATATCCCAAGTCCAGCAACTACCATTAACTAACATACCAAATATACCTATTGTAATCCCAGAGGCATAAAACATTGAACTCAATAAGTTCTTCTTTATATTTACATTATTGTTTGGGTTTGAATAATTCAATTGGAAATAACTAGGTTTGTACATATTCAATTTAATCAAATTCATACTTTTCTTACTTAATAATAGCGTCAATAGAGTGAAACCAAAATATTTAATCATTTGACCTCTACGTCTTTCACGATACTGTGTTGCAAATTCATCTATATCATCATCATTAAAATCTACCATTATTCATCCATGTATCTTGCACTCTATTTACAATTTTCAACGAGGTTGCTTAATCACAATAATCTATACATACATCTACATAAATCATATATTTATATATACCATTTACTTCCATTTAATTGATATTTGATTAAAAAATGGTTCTTGCTGCTTTTTTTTTAAGTCATCGGGTGGAACATCTGCGGAAAACTTCCCTTTTGAAATTGTAACAAAGATCTTAAATCAATAAAAAGATGATGAGGTTGTAATAATGATTGTTTATAACTCAGTATATTAAGACCATCAAAGCTGTATAGAGATCAATTAAATATGCATCCTCAAATTGAACAAAAAAATTTTCATTGTATGTAAAATTACTTTTCATCGAAATTTAATACCAATTTTTAATAATGTTACTAACCTTTTATTAATTATATTTTTATTTGTAGCATGTTTGGATTTTATTGAAGCATTAGATAAATGTCATAAGAAAGAGTTTTATAAGAGAGTCTTTGGTTTATGCAATAATGAAAAAGATGCATTAACAAGATGTTTAAAAGAAGCTAAAAAACAACATGTAATTGCATCACTTCAAGAGAAGAAACTCAAAAGAGAAAAAGTAGAAGAAAAATGGAAGAAATTAGAGAGTTCCGAATATGGTGAAGATATGATACTTAAAAAGATAATGGAAAAACATAATATTTCAGAGTCAGATCTTACAAAATAATAATACAATTTTAGTTCACCCATTCTCTAAATTCATTTATCAAACCCTCCCATGTAAATACATCAAAACTTAATGGAAATATTCTTTTTTCTCTACTGAAATTATAAAATAAATTCAATCACCTACATAAACAAATACTTACACAACTATATATAATGTGACTGTCTATAATATATATGTTTAACCAACATTTAGAACCTTCTTTTGTTTCATCTTTTCATTTTATTATAACCACTTGGGTATTATTTCCCAATTCGTTAAACCCCGGTAATTAACGCATCTGTAAAGAATTTATGAGATTGAAAAGTTTCATTCATAATTAATTTTAAAGAATTCAATGTAATTGTAATGTATTTAATAATGAGAATGTAAGTTTTCTCATTCAATTTATCTTTATCAATTGCTTACAATTAAATTTGTATTAAATTGATATTTTATTTTTGTTAAAAATAAAAGTATTATTTATGTTGTAATATACCTAAAGCTATTGATAGATTGAAATTATATACAACACGAAATTTATTGGGTAATTTACTGAAATGAGTTTTCCTAGTTATTCGAAGGATTTACTACAAGATGAGCAAAAAATCCATCCTTTTAAGAAGTTAGCAATGACGTATTCTTCTGAAAATGTAAATAAACAACATGTTGTATCTCATGAACCTACAAAATTCAATGAATCTAATGAAAATTTTAATGATGACAGCAATTATTCAGTTTTTAATGATGAATTTGATATAGAAATTGAAGAAAATAACAATACTAACAATTATGTTCATGGTGACAACGATAGAAGAAGTTTTAATAATGAAATGAAACAAAGTGTAACTCAATCACCTGCTAGTTCGGAAATAAATTATAGAAATTATAATATGTCAAATAAAGAAAGAAAGAAAAGAACAAAATCTATAGACTTATCACATTTATATCTTCAGGATGAGAATTTAGATTCAGAATTGACAGCAACAAATGAAGAAAATGCCACTGGATCGCATGAAGTTATACGACAACATTTTGGTAATAATCCAGATGTGTTAAAGTCAAGATCCGCAACAATTGAAATGTACAAGCAGAATATTAAAAAATCAAAAGATCCAAATATGTTATTTGAATTTGCCCAATATATGCTTCAAACTGCATTAACAATACAAGCTTCAGAAGGTGAAGAACAATTGGAGTTAAAAAGAAAATTTTTGAAAGAGTCACATCATTATTTAAAAAAATTAAGTTCAAAAGGTTACGTTGATGCTCAATATTTATTAGGTGATGCGTATGCTTCTGGTATCTTTGGCAAAGTAGATAACAAAGAAGCATTTAATCTATTTCAAGCAGCAGCTAAACATGGACATGTAGAAAGTTCCTACAGAGCATCCTACTGTTTAGAAAATGGTCTTGGTACAACAAGAGATTCTAAAAAATCTATCGATTTCTTAAAATTTGCAGCAACTAGAAATCATCCATCATCCATGTTCAAGCTAGGTTTGTACTCATTTTACGGTAAAATGGGTATATCTAGTGATACTACAACTAAACAAAATGGTATTAAATGGTTATCTAGAGCTGCTGCAAGAGCAAATAAATTAACTGCTGCTGCGCCATATGAATTAGGTAGAATCTATCAACAAGGGTTCTTAGATTTAGTTATCCCAGATGAAAAATATGCTGTTGAACTATATATTCAAGCTGCATCTTTAGGACATACTAAATCTGCTGCCCTTTTAGGCCAATTGTATGAAGTTGGTAATAGCTCTATAAAGCAAGATGTATCTTTATCTGTTCATTATTATACACAAGCTGCTATGAGTGGGAATCCTGTTGGTATGCTGGGTTTATGTGCATGGTACTTAATAGGTGCTGAGCCAGCATTTGAAAAAGATGAAGCTGAAGCTTTTGAATGGGCTAGTAAAGCAGCCAATGGTGGATACCCCAAAGCTCAATATACTCTTGGTTTCTTCTTAGAGAAAGGAAAAGGTTGTGAAATGGACGAAGAAAGTGCATGGAAATGGTTTGAATTAGCTGCTAAGAACAATGACCCAAGAGCCATTAAAAAATTAGAAACAAGAGGAGAAAAAGAATTTTCAATTACAAACAATTCATCAAATAACAGGCCTGGCCACCAAAGATCAAAAAGTAATAGTACTATTAATTTATTAAAGACCAATATACAAGATATGTTCTTTACTGAACCTGACAAATCAAATGATGATTTCTTAACATCTGTTGATCAAATTACCAACACTTTTGATAATAGAATTGATACAGCATACTCTAGTAATAAAGCATCACAAGCGCCTTCAACTAATAATACTGATTATAATTCAAATTCAAAAACATTTTTTGTCCAACATCAAACTCAATCATCGATGCCAAACGATTCACAATCAAAAATATCACTATTAAGCAGTAATACCCCTTCTAATTATGAATTTTCGAATAAGCCCACAATCAATAGCATGAATAGTAACAATAAGTTTAATACTAATAATAAACCTATCAACCATAACGATAATATTGGTAACAATTTCAGTCAAGACAAGAAATCTAAGAATAAAAAAAAGGAGAAAAAGAAGGATTGTATTATAATGTGAATAGAAATTAACTTTTTTAATTACATTAATTGATATATTAAATCAATACTTGCATGCGTAATAAATAGACTCTATATATACCTTACAAAAATTATTTATCGATAGAAAATGATCTTTTTGATAAAACTCTCTATTAGTTTAGTATGATTAAAAATTATGATTACAATAGTGTATCTTGTTTATGTAGATTTTCATTTTTTATACATTATGATTTAAATTGTTTATTTTTTATACATTATTATTTAATTGGTTTGTTTTATTCTTTTATCTTGGGCCAAACTTAGACATAGCGCTTGGACCATTCTCTTGCCATTCTTGCTTAGTTAGCCACATGTGATCTTTATCAGCCATAATGTTAGCTAAAACAGCACCACCGATGAAGACCATATGCTTTCTTCTTGGTGGATCTTCGATTCTGACCTTGAATTTATCTAGTCTTGCTGGGTCATTGTGTAATACTCTTGTGTACCATAGTTGTTTTAATTCTTTTTCCAATCTAGATGGTAAACCTGGGTACATACTTGAACCACCAGATAGAACAATGGCTTTATATAAGGAACTTCTGACATCGATATCGGCAGATTGGATAGTGTTAAATAATAATTCACCAACACCAGCACTTTCAACATCAACTAAGTTAGGTTGGAATAAACATTCAGCGGCTTCAAATCTTTCTTGACCAACCTTAATTAATCTACCATCTGGTAATTCATAATTCTCCACTAGAGTAGTAGTTTCTCTAGCTAATTTAGTGTCTAATTCTAAGTCATAAGATACGTAACATAATTTTTCTTTAATTTGACGAACTGTTTCAAAATCAGCTGTTCTATTGAATGCATAACCACGACGAGATAATAAATCAATTAAATGTCTTGTAACGTCTCTACCGGCGACATCTAGTCTTCTTGTTAAATGATTCAAGACAACGGATTCATAGACTGGGACGATATGAGTAACACCATCACCAGAATCAACAACGACACCTGAAGATAAACCTTGAGCATATAAGGCTAAAACAGCTTGAATTGCAACGTAAACACCACCAAAATCGTATTTTTCGAACATAACTTCACACATCTTTTCTCTATTTTTAACTGGATTCAATGGAGGCTCAGTTAATAAAACTTTACCACCTGAAGTACTTGGTAATTTCATTTGTTCATAAAATGCATAATCCCATAATAATTCCATATCTGTCCAATTCTTAATAATACCATTTTCCATTGGGTAAGAGATTTGTAAGTAAGATCTGACAGCACTTGCATCATCACCAATCATGATATCTTTCAATGGCACATTAACATTACCACGTTCTTCAGCTCTTAAAATTGGTCTACCAACAATAGAAGGGAAAGTGAAATCTGGGAAATTTTCACCAGCACGACCAATTTTAACAAAACCGGTACCTTGATCTAAAACAATTGGACTATGTGGATCCATCTTATATTCTATAACTAATTTCCTTGCTTATTTAATATTTCTGCTTTTTTTTAATAATAACTATAAAGTTAAATTTGCAAAATATTCAGTTTCTGCTAATTGTGAGGGCAAAAACAATAACTTGTATAAATTAACGATTGGTTATTTTAACTTAACAATAGGAAGACAATTCGATTTCCAAATAATCAATCAATTCAAAAGATATTACAAAATAGAATTCTAATAATTATTTTAAATAATAAAAATAAAAGTAATCGCTAACTTATATTTAATTAGATTTATTTCATTTACTTATATTTCAAATTCTAATATTTCTTTTTTTTTAAGTATGGGCAAACGAATTTTTCAATTTTGAAAATTGGAAATGGCCCCTTTTAATAAAAGATGAAATTATAGAATTGACACCATCTTAACGCACTCGTACTATGTGATTGGTGTTATTTCAATAGTGTAAGAGACTCTTCTATTTAAAGATATTGGCTTGAACATATATTGATTGATTATAATTATTATATAAGTCTATATGTATCAATTATTTTAATGCATTTGATATGATTACAATATTTCTTTGTAAAAGAAAGCCCCTTAAACTAGATTCTGCTTCTTTAATTCCTCGTAAATTTGTTTGGACATTACATTACCTTCTGAATCTTCAACTTCGATATCTTGATCTATTGTGTTGTTAGAAGCATTCTTATTATGTTGTATTGTTTCCCATAATTGCTTGGCTTCTTCTATTGAGGTTATACCTTTGAATGATTTATTGTATTCTATACCTAAGAAGTACAAATGTGATGTGTGAGTTATCTGAGAGAAATGTTTTTCAAAGGCTTTTCTACCTTGATATTCTTTATTACCACATATTTCACAATTATAATTGACGTCTAAACCATGTAATTTATACAACCATAATGGTATCGGTGTACCGTCCGGTCCTATTGGCATATTGAAAGATGTATTTAGATTATTTTCAGTTTCATTCACATTATCTTTAATGTCTCTATCTTCATTTTCTTGTTCTCCTTTAATGTATGCAGGTTCTTCATAATTTTTAATTAATAGTTTTAATTCATTACTTCTTTCATCATTAGTAAAACCTAACATTCTTTCTGTATATTTTTTGGTCTCTTGAAATTCAGTTTCTAAGAAACTTAATAATTTATGCAATTTAAATTCATTATATAAAAACATTTTTCTCTGATTATAAAGTTTTGTATGATGTTTACCTGTTAAATGTGATTGATAAATATTATTATTATTAAACCATTTACCGCATGAAATACAAAACATACCTTTCTTTTCATTTATTATTGGGGTTATTGAATATTTTTCAAATTCTTTTCTAAATTTATTCTTATAAGTAATCCAATTGATTAATATATAACTTTTTTCAATAAATGACTCAACATAAAATGATACTTTTTTTATGAAATCGATATAACGTTGGTTTTTTCTATCAAATGATGGATTCAAAATGTATTCATCATTCTTCAAAAAAACATCAAAATTAAAAAGATACTTTAATATAGAATAATCTGTTGTTTTAACAACATTTAACCAATCAGAATAAAATTGTCCTAAATCTAAAAGTTCACCATAATGTTCTTCTTTAGTAAAATAATCATTCAAATTTAATAAAGTTGATCTGATCGATAAAATATTGTTCGGTGTCTTTTTGATTATAGATGATGAAAACATTTCATATCTTTCTTTCTTATCAATTATATCTAATTTATTTTGAATTTCATAATCATCATATTTTTCATCTATGTTTTTCAATAATTCTTGAAACTTTTTAAAATCAATGTCTTCATCTTTCAAATAATTAAATTCTAACTTATCTTTTAACAACTCTTGATATTTATTTTTATAGTCATCTAAAAACTCATTTATTTCATATTGTTGTAATAAAATTTGCTTCCTTTTTTTCTTATATTTTCTATTTTTATATATTCTATTTGAGTTCAATACATTGTTATCAGGTAACTCGATCTTCTGATCTACAACTTTTTTTAACTCATTTAAATAATTATAGTATATCTCTGGATTTCTTTGAATCCTGCTAGAAATGGCAGACTCGATAATTTCTAGATCTTCAAGTATTGCTCTTCTCTTTTCCATCTCACCTTATCCACCTCTCAATATGTTCTCTTCCTTAAAGGTATGAAAAATTAATTAAATGTAAACTAGTTTTTTTAATATAAAAGAACTATGTTAACTAATATATACAACATTTAATAAATAATGTGAAATCTTAAAACTTTTCATCAATATCTTTCAAGTGTTTTTAAATTTATTAAACTTTTCTGTTTTTGTATAGAGCGACTCATCGCAAACTTAATTAAAAAACATAGTAACCTTTACTAATTAAAGAAAAGAACTTTACATTTATTATATTAGTAATGATGTATTTAACAAAGTATCACTATACAACGTATATTTATAAATTGATCCTGTAAAGCTATATTGAGAGTTTTTTTTTAATAAGAGCTAACGTATAACAGGTTATCATACTGAACTATTATAAATATAATTTTGCATGCTTTCCAAATATGCTTCCATTATAAATAAGAGGGTTTTGAATGGGTATAAGCCTCAGGTATTTCCTTCCAAGTTTGATAATGTTATAATTGCGATGTCAGGAGGTGTAGATTCGTCAGTTGCAGCAGCAATATATTCTGAATATTATCCTAATGCCAAAGGGATATACATGCAAAACTGGTCAAAATCACAATCTCTAGATGATTTTTCGAAAGAACCATGTTATGAAAAGGATTGGAAAGATGCAGTCAGAGTTGGCCAATATTTAAATATTCCAGTTGATTTCATTAATTTTGAAAATGATTATTGGAACAATGTGTTTCAACCGATGTTAGATATGTATTCAAAAGGATGGACGCCTAATCCAGATGTGAACTGTAATAAATATGTTAAATTCGGAAGTTTAATCGATCATTTAAATAGTAAATACGGTGAGGGAAATTATTGGTTAGTAACTGGTCATTATTCAAGAGTTTTGAATGAAATTCAAACTGATAATTCACATTTGTTAAAAAGTTTCTACAAGCAAAAAGATCAAAGCTACTATTTATCACAAATTTCAAATGATATTTTACCCCAACTTTTATTGCCCATTGGTAATTTAACTAAACCAGAAGTGAGAACATTGGCACAAGAATGTGGTCTTCAAACTGCTAATAAACCAGACTCCCAAGGTATCTGTTTTGTCAATAATTCGCAACATGGTAAATTCAAAAATTTTCTTAAGCATTATTTAAACAAAATGGAAGGGGATATAATAACAATTGACCCCACTACAAAAGAGAAAAAGATTTGGGGGAAACATCCTGGCCTTTGGTCTTATACTATAGGCCAAAAGATCGGTATTTCTATGCCACAAGGTGATCCGATGTATAAAGGAACTTGGTTTATCAGTGAAAAATTAAGAGATACTAATGAATTGGTGATAGTAAAAGATAGTGATAATAAAAGTTTATTTAAAATGAATCTTAAATTGTCGCACTTCACACCTTTAGGGATTAATTTAGGAAATTTAGAGAATTTTTGTAATGATGCAGTTAAAAATAAGATATTAAGATTACAATTTAGATCACTCCAAGATCCTGTTAGAATTGATAATTGTAAATTTGAAAATATCACAACTGACAATATTGAAATAAATTTAACTTTAGAATCCGATCAAAGAGCAATGGCACCAGGGCAATATGGGTGTATTTACGAAAACGATAGAGTAATTGGAAGCGGCACAATTTCAAAATCATGGTAACTCAGATGCCACTTTTCTGAAACAATAACCTGTAAATAATAAATAAAATCATTAAAATTATGGCATTTAAATGTATATAGCGTGTTTATTGATTATAATAGCATAGTAATATTGGAATTAACTCCAATAATTTAGTTTAAAATAGATTAATTTAACTGAAGCTCATCAATTTTTATATTGTAAACCTTTAAAATTGTTCCATCCGGGCATAAAAATTGCACCATTAATGTGATCAATTGAAAAATTAAACTATTAAAGGGTTAGTGTAAGATGTTTATTATTGAATTATTCACTTTTCATAATGGGTGTATTAAATTTTGTAATACAATTCAAATCAAAGATAACAAAGTAGATAATAATTAATTGTTTTTAAATTTACTTTTTAAAGTTAAGTGGTTTAATTCAGAACTAAATTTCATTTTGGAATGAGAGATTGGAAAGTTTCCTTAACGACTTTTAATTGTGGTAAGAAATATCCAGTACATAATAAAGAATGGTCTTTTAAAATATTAAGCAAGTTATTAAATGATGGTGATGAACTCCAAGATTTATATTTGATAGGTTTTCAAGAACTTGTTCCAATTTGGGAAGGCTCTTTTGACGATACTGTGGCATCTTATTTGGATAGTATTGGTCAAACTTCAATCGATATTTTAAGAAAGAAAAGTAATGGAGTAACTTATCAAGTAACTGCTACATACTCTTTAGGAGCTATTGCATTATTATTGTTAACTAAAGAATCTATTGCCATTAAAGGTGTGCCAATTGTGTCTAATTGTAGTAGAGGAATGTTTGGTAGTAATTTAAAAGGTTCTGTTTCAGTATCTGTTCAATTGATTAATAAAAACTTTGGAGAAAATTCAAATGCAGAAACATTTACTTTTATTAATTCACATTTAACTGCAAACGAAGGTTCCACTAATGCAATGTATAGAGTCGAAGATATCAATAATATATTAGCTGATTGTGAAAACAAATTGAGAATGACCAATTTTAAAAATGGTCATATATTTATACTTGGTGATATGAATTTTAGATTAAAAAATATGAAAGTAGATGTATCTCAAATCAATTTTAAACAAAATGTTATAATAAATGATTTACTAGTAAATAATGAAGAATTGAATATCTTCAAAAATGTTTCCAAAATTGTCTTTCCTGGCTTTTATGAAGATAAAATAAATTTTGGCCCAACATATAAATATAATTTGGATAGCCCAGATCAGTATAATTATAAACGAGTACCTGCGTGGTGTGATAGAATATTATTCAAGAGCTATGTTAATAACCATGACATCAAAATATTAAATTATAACTCGATTGAAAGAGCTTCACCATTACAGTTTACTGATCATCAACCAGTTAATTTAACTTTACAAATACCCTTTGACGCTGCATGTACACAATTGAGTGTACCAGAATTTACTAAGCCTGAAGAATATAAATTATTAGTTGGTTCTATAGTTAATACATGTTTAGGTTATGGTGGTTGGATATCATCTTTGAAGTATTCCAAACATATATTAGTATTTTTGGTAGTTCTTTGGTTTATATGGGTATTGTAGTGATATTAAAAGCATAATTAAGTACAGGTTATAAGTTTGCATTATAAAATAAATAAATGTATACGTGCTAGTACATGTTGTTTGATATTTGATGAGATTAACTGGTTCTCCAGTACAATTGTAAGATTAACCAATTAAAATCTATCAAAGGTAATTAAAATAAATATTTAAAACATTAAAAAATTTAATTAATTTTATTAAAGAAATTATCAAGATACAATATAATGAAAAGATTAAACTACTAGAAATAATGTGTAATTTTGGCGCGACAGCTTAGAAGAAATGTTTAAACAGGTTTCAATCTAAATTTAAAATGTTTCTTGTAAGTTTCTCTCTAAACTTTTCTTCATTAGGCGGGAAATAATCAACCCATCTCCAACGGACCCTGCCTAAAAATAAAAAATATGGAAGGAATCCTTTAAACCACAACACAATTTCAATCGCCCGTTCAGTAAAGTCATTTTACAACTGAAATGAAAAGTCTGATAAGGTTAATAAAATACTACGTGATATATATTTCGGTATTTTTAATATTAACTTGTACTGGTAATAAAAATCATTTATTTTATATTTGAACAACTTTTGCTGTATAAAAAATATTCATTTTAACTTTAAAACAACCGATTTAACAACATAAAATTCCTCAATTGTTATTTCCGTTCTGCTTGTAAATCGCTTAATTGAAGTCATTTTCTCTGACTCCGCCTTACGACACACAGCTAGAAATGAAATTTAACAAATAAAAAAACGTTTGTAAAAATCAAATTAATAACAATTTATATTAAGATGGTTGGAAGTTATAAGAGGGGGGTGAATAAATCAAATAAAACTATCCATATTAATTATCTTAAAATAGAGATGATTTAATTAGATAAAATAATAAGACAGATATTTATAGGTTTACTAGGGAACTACAAAATTATTCCAGTTTCTTCTTCTATGAAATTGAATATCTAATTATCTTAATTTAGTTTTTTTCCCCTTAGGGTTAATCAAGTTAAATATTAAAGGATGAGTATTGTGTAACTTGGCTCTTTATGTTTTTTGGTAAATAAATATATTACAACATATTTAATCTTTTACAATAACTGATTGAGATTTTTCTTATGAAATAACCGTTAGTATATTATAGATTTTTAAGCTTATTCTTAAATATTAATAAAACCATTTATTTTGTTTTTAAAAATTATTATTCGAACGTAATATATATTTGGTAGCTACATAAATTATTAATTATTAATTTGTTAATCCAATAATAATAAAAGAACTACTCGATATTTATTTGATTTTGTAGGAGGTTAAAAGATACAAATAAAATTCAGCCAAAATATATCGTTATTGGATACTCATAAACAATTTAATTCACATATCTCTTTATCATTAAAATTAAGACATTACAGCGTTCATAAATATAATTTAATTACTTTATTGCTTCTTTTATTTCTGCTTTAATCCAAGTATTTTCACTATTTCGTATCTTTGTTAGAGATAATAAAAAAATTTGTATTTTAATTGAGAGAATTACAATAAATATTATTTAAACGACAAAAACCCCAATAAAATGAACAGGAAGAAGAAAACTATAGATATACCAACATTTAAAACAACTAAAATTAAACATTTCGAAAACTTATTACCAACTAATTGTGACCTAACTCGAATTTTTGAAGAATCTTCGACTCGAAGTGAAAATTTTCAAAATACGCGTAATTTAAATAGTAAAAATTTGGCCGATGTGAATGATGATAGACCAAATATAAGTATTTTAGAAAGAATTGTTATGGAAAGTAAACGTTTTATTGAAAAAGAACTTAGTAAAAAAAGGTATAAGCATAGAAATACAGATCTTGATAGTGATAGTGACTGTAGCTTTAATAGTGACACTGAGAATCCAAATTATCAACCTTTAAGTACAACTAATAGACGTGCGTACTCGTGCAGAATAGATATAATGAGTTATAGTAGTGGCAATGACTCTAATAGTAATGATGAAAGTGTTGATGTTGTAATGGGAGATGTTGAAGATGAAAGTATGATTTTGGATAATGATATTTTTGAAACTAGCATAGTTGGTGATTTTATAATGAAAGATAATGATACATCATCAAGAGAGATTGCAATTGGAAAATTAAACCATTACGAAAAATATATTTTTCCTGTTTTTAATAAGGAAGAATCACTTTTTGCTAAATCATTTTTAAAGAAACATGGTTTATACTATTTCTTAGATTTATATTTACCGGAACATGTTACTTCATTGCATATATATGGTTTAATTAAATTGATGGGTTATGAAATTAGGGATTTAGAATTATTAAGTCGCATATTTGATTGTACAGATATACAAATTTTAAATTTAAATGATGAAGATAAAGAAGATGTTGTATATAATAATTTTGATGATCCATTAGATGAAAAACAAAGACTTAGGGTTTTCAAAGATTTTCAAATGGTTGTCACCAGAGTAATTAATTCAAAATTTAGAATTCCAAAATATTTAACACCAAAAGCTTTAGTAGACGTTATATTAAAAGCAAATAATATCATTGTTTTAACAGGTGCAGGGATTTCAACATCTTTAGGTATCCCAGATTTTAGATCTTCACAGGGTTTTTATTCACAAATCAAGAACTTGGGTCTTGATGATCCACAAGATGTATTTAATTTGAATATTTTTCGCCAAAATCCTTCTGTCTTTTACAATATTGCAAATATGGTATTACCACCAGAAAATATATATTCCCCATTGCATAGTTTCTTGAAGTTATTACAAGATAAAAATAAACTTTTAAGAAACTACACACAAAATATTGACAATTTAGAGTCATACGCTGGTTTAGATCCGGATAAAATGATCCAATGTCATGGTTCATTTGCATCTGCATCTTGTTTTACATGTGGGTATTCCATGCCAGGTTCTAGAATTTTCCCAAATATTAGAAAAAAGGAAATCCCATTGTGTCCTAAATGTATTAACAGAAGAAATTATTTGTTGTCTAAACAAGAACAAAAAAATATGAGCCAAGATATAATTAAGTCAAATTTGAGTTCAAATTCGAGCGAAAGTAAGAGTTCTACAGCCTCGAGAAGTTCAATAGATAGCATTGACTCAAAGGACCCAGATGACACGGAGGATGAAAGTGAAAATGAAAATAATTCCAGCAGTGAGAGTTCAAATGGTTATGATACAGATGATGAACTTCCAATTGATAAATCTTATGGTGTCATGAAGCCTGATATCACATTTTTTGGTGAAGCTTTGCCAGATAGATTTCACAATCAAGTTTCAAAAGATATTGCTAAATGTGACTTATTAATTACAATTGGTACAAGTTTAAAAGTTGCACCTGTATCTGAAATTGTCAATATGTTACCTGACCACGTCCCACAAATTTTAATTAATAAAGATCAAGTTAACCATGCTAATTTTGATTTATCGTTACTAGGTTATTGTGATGATGTGGCAGCTTATATAGCAAAACTTTTGAATTGGGAGATTCCTCATAAAAAATGGAATGAAATGAAAAATAAAGATTACAATATATCTTTCGTCGAAGGGGGTGTATATAATATAGATACGAACGATAAATAGAATTGAACATTCTATTGTCGCATTTTGCATATAGAATTTAATAAAAGAATGAAATAATATAGATATTTCTGTTTTTTTACATGATGAAGTTGTCCTTCATAATAATAACTGTTAAATCTACATAAAATAGCATACTGTAATGGGTATTTGACTTGGTGTTAGCCAACACACAAGTTGGTTTATTCTTAGATATTTGCAGTTATATTAAACAATTAATTTATCATCACCAACAATATCCTTTATCAAACCATCTCTCACATTGACGTTAAAGAATGATTTAAATACATTTACAAATTTTTCAATAATACAGAGCTTCGAAAACCTCATCACTAAATTGTTGTTTATGCCATTGCCAGATTAGGATAATTCTATAAATTTTTGATCCGTGTGAAAAAGCCTTACAGCACACAGCTCATTATTTTGAAAGAACTGGAAAAAAAACAAAGGAGCTCACTGATTAGATCATTTAATCATAATTTCAAACAAACTTATTGAATAACTTCAGATCAAAAATATTATATATGATCTGATTTTGATCTGGTTGTAAATTTTTATTATTAATAATATAGTTTACTTATAGAAGATCAAAACTAAATTATCTTTAAAGAGAACATTGAAAAACAAAGCTAATAAATTAATTATATTTAATTGTTTTGAAAGATATACATAGAAAACGGTAGTGAAAAAATTTTATTGCGTTAATAAATATATTATTTAAATATGCCAGCTACAAATTATAATAATGGATCTAAAGTATCTATTAATTCTAAAAAATTGTCAGCTATGTTAGAAACATTTGATGATGATTTAGATTCGACAAAAAGAAAAAACATTGAGCACACGAATAATCAAACTTTAAGTATTACTGAAGTCCAATCTGAAAGTTCTAATTCTGATCGAAATACAAATGCTACAAATACACCAATTGATATTAAGTTTACTGGACCAGCGACTATGAGATTGAATAATCACGTTGATAACAGAAATAGTATGATTTCTAGTTATTCAGGCATTATCGATGAACGTACAGAAATTTCTTTTGTTGTTCACAATGATAATAATCTAAAGACAGATGACAAAAGTGCACAATTTAAAAAATCTGTTTCTAAACAAAATTCATTAAAAAGAAATACTTCATTAAAATTAACATCAATACAAGGTCACAAAAAAGATTTGCCTTCTATAGCGTCTGGAAACATAGCTAGTGAAAGTGGTTCGTCGACCTATTATAATTATGAAAGAGATCAAGACATTGCAGATCATCGTGACAATGATGATGAAGTTGACTTAAACCCGAAAATAGATTTATCATTCGATAACGAAATAATTACAAACATTAAAGATAGCAATTCTAACGATTCTTTGGTTAAAGAAACCAAAAATTTAACTATAAGAGAAACAGAAATGGAAACAGAAGCAGAAGCAGGGCCAGTCTCTGAAGAAGTCTTAGATATTAAGAAAATTGAAATCCCACAAAGAAGTAAAAATAGACCAATGTCAAGAATATTGTTAGAACATAATTTAGAAGATATTGAAAATCAACTTAAAGAAGAATTAGATGATTTGAGTAAACATGAAAATGAGGAATTTTTGAAACCAACAATCATACCAGAAAGTAAAAATTCAAGCACAACTGATATTTTTTATTCTGCAGTTAGTTTAGATAAAACAGCTGCAGTCGGCAATTTACACGACGATGGTATTGATGATGAAGCATACCTTGATAGACCATTACCAAAATCTCCGTACGTAAGCAATTCTCAAAATACATCAATTGACCATCTGCAATCAATGGGGCGTGAATTTTCTGTTAGCACTATTACTGGAGAACCAGTTGGACAACATTATGAAAACGATGATGATTATGAAGATATAATAGAAGAAGAATATACAGATAATAAAAATAATCAAAGTACACCTCAAAGTAAAATTGTAGGTAATCAAATGGATTTGGGTGTTAAAAATGAATCCAATAAAAAGACCAATAAATCTAGCCCGGGATTACAAGGATTTGATATTAGTAAATTAGAATTTTTAGTAAATAATTCAAAAAATGCTGGTTTGGGTAATAATTTCATGGATCTAGGAATGGGCAATGAAGAAAAAAAATCATTAGAAAGATTAATAGATGCTCTATCAAGACTGACTGCAGACATGGTAATTGATCCAACTAAATATAAACAAGGTTTAGAGAGACTAAAAAAGGCAACAAGGTCTTTAGAAGGTTTCTAATAGCATTTTGCTTCAATGTTTAATAAAATAAATAGCGAACTCATAAAATATATCATAATTTAATCACATTAAGAAATTTTTAAATTTTAATACTCTAGTAAAAAATAGTAAAACTAAATATAAACAAAATATTAATATTAATTGAATGAATAATAAATGGCTTATTTCATTGACAATTTCGGTCTTTTGAAATTTACGCTGTTCGATTTCAGAATTTTTCAAAAATTAAGTTCATCGTCAACTTTAAATTGTTTTAAGAGGCAAAAAAAATAGAAAAATTAGGAAAACCTTTAATTATTAATGGTGTCAGGAAGTCCGTTAAGTCAATTGATATCATTTAACTGGGCTTATTAAATTATATCAATTAGTGAATAATAAATATAATTATATGAGTGTTAGAATTATTTACTAAGAGAAGTTACTGATCATTAAATAGAAGGAAATTAACTGAATCGATAAATTAAGGTTCTAAATTTAGAATAATGAAAAACCTAAGTGAAATATCTGAATTATGTTATAATATAACAAAATCGTATTCAGAGATTTCAAGTGAGAATCTAATTATCCAGGCTACACAAAAATCATTAAATAATACTAGAAATGATATTTTAAATGTTATTTTCCAAAAATGGAACCCATTCGAGAACCAAATATCATTTTCATATAATGGTGGTAAAGATTGTCAAGTTCTTTTAATATTATATTTAAGTTGTCTTTGGGAATTTTTTTATAATTTTGCTAAACAATCAGAGTATGGTATGGATTATCAAAAATTTCCAATCAGTAAAGTCTCAACTGTTTTGATATCAAATGATATCAATTTCACAACAATGGATAGCTTTATCACAGATACTATTGAACGTTATAATTTAGATATGTATGAGTACTCTCAAATTAACGATAATAAAGTCGAAAAAAAATCAATGGCAGATGCATTTAATGATTATTTAGAAGATAATAATAAAATTAAAGCAATTGTGGTTGGTGTACGACGTTCAGATCCATATAGTGAGAATTTATCACTAATTGATGCTACTGATGATGGTTGGCCAGATTTTTATAGAGTTCAACCTATATTAGATTGGCATTTATCTAGTATATGGAGTCTTCTGTTATATTCTGGAGAACCGATTTGTGGTTTATACTCGGAGGGTTATACTTCAATAGGTGATATAGATAATACTTTACCAAATCCATATTTAAAATCAGACACAGATTTAAAATTTCCATTTATCACTGAAGTAAACAGTCCATTCAATAAAAGGGATGAACAAGGTAAGCATATTAAGAAGTGTGAAAATGATAAGGACTATTGTGTTAACGTTTCTGATATTAACGAAATAGATATAAATAAATTGCAATCATTTAATACAACTTATTACCCTGGTTGGTACTTACTTGATGAAAAAATTGAAAGAGCAGGAAGAGTCAAGAAACCAAAAAAATAATCGATACTGTTGTCAAACACTATATAAATTAGTAGATAAAATCACCATTTTCAGCACATCATATATATAAAAAATTATTGTAAATATAATGCATTATTCCACCTTTTTTAAATTTCTTTATATTACATAACACTTTTGCTACATTTTTTTTTTTCAGCATTGAAGTTTTACGCATTAAATTCATTGCGAAAAATTTCTATGAATTTGAAATTTTAATCAAGTTTATATATATAAATGAATGATGAAATAAATATATACAAATACACTTAATTTGTGATAGTTCTTTACAAAAAAAGAAGCTATATTACGGAATTGGATACAATTATTTTTTTAAGTCAGTACATTTATATTCATAAATTTATTACAGTGAGGATTCTGTTTTTTTGAGTTGAAAGGTTTTCATGAATAATAATAAGGAATCTATTAAATATTGAAATTTTAATAATTAAAACGCCTATAGAATATACAAGATATAAAACAAAAGTATAATAATTATAAAAATATAACTAGAATAATGAAATTAGTAAATTTCTTGAAGAAATTACGTAACGAACAAGTTACTATTGAATTAAAAAATGGTACGACAGTTTGGGGTACATTGCAATCAGTATCACCACAAATGAATGCCACTTTGACAGATGTTAAATTATCATTAACTAATGGCAAAAATTCTAAATCTAAAGTCTCTAATACTCCTGCTTTGGCAAGTTTGTATTTAATTGATGGACAAAATAACAATGTGAATGAACTTAACGGTACAACAACTACAAATTTACAATATATAAATATTCGAGGAAACACAATTAGACAAATAATATTACCAGATTCATTAAATTTAGATTCATTGCTTGTGGATGAAAGAGAATTGAATAAATTAAGAAAAGTAGGTAAAGTTAGTGATGACCCAAGCAGAAAGAGAAGAAGAAATTTTAATGAAGATAATGGTAAAAGAACAAGAAGAAATATATAGTAAGTATTGAAACTAATCCGTTTTCATGGGATGTACATATATAGTTATTTATATAAGTAAACTAATGAATATATTAAAAATAATTGAATTAAACATTTTGTAATAAAATTTTAATTTTAACATTTCCAATGAGCAACAAAACTATAAAATTAGTTCAAATTCTTGGATCAGCCTTGAGATGGAAAGATGATAATACCAGAATACATTAAAATATTCAATATTAGTTTCAATAATCCATTGTTGTCTCTTAGAATGCATAGTTTTTGAAAATAAAATCTAGTACATCAATTTGGAGCATTTTCTTACAATCAACCATGTTAAAATTGAACCTCCAAACGATTAAAGCTTGTTCTGTGCACTAAGTTCAAACAAGAAAAATATCCGAAATGGCCCTTTAACGAGTGAATACTTTTCAAAAAATAAAATATTTTTTAAACAATAACCAGTATAAACATTGAAATATTGATAATTGAAACTATTTTAAATAATTAAATGGTTCTATCAACTCAGTAACATAGATAAATGTACCTGTTGTAGAAAATTAATTAAAAATTTGATATAAATATTAATTATAATTATTAATAACAATTAGAATTTAATTTTCGTTTAATTTCCTGTAATTTTAACAAATATTTGGTTTCCCACTTTGTTTATCAGCTAAATTCCCTAATTACACTGTTAATTAAATGCAAATTACTATATTTCAAATAATTACAGAACTGTCTAATCAAATAATCAAACAAAAGTATTTACCAAAATTTTATATATCATCGAATAATTATTAAAGAAAAAAATATCAATAATAACCCAATTATTGCCAATATAAACAACCAATAATTTATTTGAATAATAGTTAAAAATAATTAGTTCAACCTTATTTTAGTTATTATTTTAATGCATTAGTGTCTTTGACAATTTTTACATATATTCCTATTTTAATTTTCATGCATTTTCATTTCAATAAGATTTTTAAAAAGACTATTTAATTAAAATCAATACAATACTCCCAATAATCAATTTTTAATTAATAAAAACACAATTGAAATATTCTAATGGAAGAACTGGATAAGAGCAATCTTAATTTTAAACCTACTAATAGGGTCTCTTTACATGTTCGTAATTTGACTATCACTGCTTCTAAATCTAAGAAAACTTTAGTTAATGATTTCTCTGTTGACCTTCCAAGTGGATCTATTATGGCCGTTATTGGTGGTTCGGGTTCAGGTAAAACAACTTTGCTAAATGTTTTAGCATCTAAAATCAGTGGTGGTCTAACATACACTGGCGATATTTCATATATATCTGATTCCGATACATCTTCAAAAACAAGTTCCATTCATAAAGCTCCTACGGGAAAAAATAGTGTTTATTCTGAAATTGTAAGCTCTTCAAGTACTACATCAAATACTAAAGAACCTATAAATAAAAATGCATCAATGGCTTATTTACCCCAACAAGATGTTTTATCAGCACGTCTGACGTGTAGGGAAACTTTGATGTATGCTGCAGAATTAAAACTACAACAATCAAAAGAAGAAAACGCAAAATTAGTTACTGAAATTATTTATGAATTAGGTTTAATTGATTGTGCAGATACTTTAGTTGGTGATAATAGTCATAGAGGTTTATCTGGTGGTGAAAAAAGGCGTTTAAGTATTGGTACTCAAATGATTTCAAACCCTTCTATTATGTACCTTGATGAACCGACAACAGGTCTTGATGCATATTCAGCATTTTTAGTGATTAGAACAATTAAAAAATTAGCTCAAAGTGGTGGTAGAACTTTTATTATGTCAATCCACCAACCTAGATCTGATATTTTATTTTTATTTGACAAATTTTGTATATTGTCAAAAGGTAATATTGTATTTTGTGATGAAACTGCAAATGCAATTCCTTATTTCAAGGAATTAGGTTACTCAGTACCTCAATTAGTCAATCCAGCTGATTATTTGATCGATATATCAAGTATTGATTCCAGAAAAAATGACTCAAAGGTTCTTACCGAGGAAAGATTGAATTCGTTAATTAAAAGTTGGATAAATTATGAAAATACTTCTTTACAATTCTCAACTATCGATAAAAGCAAAGAAATAAATATTAAAAGCATGTCTGCTAGAGTACCATACTTGAAACAAGTTTCTATTTTAGTTAGAAGAAATAATAAATTATACAGAAACGATTATGTCACATTAATTGCCACTATACTAGAACCAACAGTTATGGGTACAATTACTGGTTGGATTTTCTATAAAACAGACATCCACACATCCAGTGGTTTAAGATCAAGAACTTCGTGTTTATATTCATCCATTATTTTACAGAGTTATCTGTATTTGTTATTCGATACTTATAGATTATGTGAGCAAGATATTGCTTTATATGATAGGGAAAGAGCAGAAGGTACTGTGACGCCAATCTCGTTTATAACTGCAAGAAAAATATCATTATTTATCACTGATGATTTAATGATGGTATTTATTTTTGTTGTTATTACTTATTTTATGTTTGGCTTAGAAGCCGATGCTGCAAAATTCTTTTTCCATTTTGTAGTTATTTTTCTAATCCAATTATCTAGTTCGGGATTAGCCTTATTATCTGTAGCTGTTTCAAGAGATTTCTCTAAAGCTTCTCTTGTCGGTAACTTAAGTTATACTTTATTATCATTAGCATCTGGGTTTTTCGTGAATGCCAAAAAATCACCAGTATATGTACGTTGGACTAAGTATATTTCATTTTCATGGTTTGGTTTTGGGGCATTGTTATCGAATACTTTTACTGATGTTGGGTGTTATTCTGATAATCTTGATGAGTGTATTGGTAATGAATTGTTGGAATCATATGGTTTCCCAAGACATTGGAAAACTGTTCCATCTGTCGTTTTATTAGCCTGGGTTATCGGTTATACGGCTGCTGCGTTAGCTATGTTGTATGTTAAAAAGGTTGATATATCATTACAAAATGAAGTTGAAGCAAATAAGAAAAAAAATATTAAGAAAAATAAATTAGAAACTCCAAATAATTTTGAACTGACTGATGTAAAGAATCTTAAATATGATAACAGTGTCGTCAACTTTAAATCTCAAAATAGCGATCTTGAAGCTAAAAAATTTGATTCTCCAAATATCACTGTTACTTTAAAAAATATAAACTTAACTGTAATATATCTAAAGGTTTTTGACAACATAAAATCTGGTTTATATCACCACTACTCGAAAGAAATTTTAAAGTCGATTAGTGCTACATTCAAACCTGGCATGATTAACGCTATTATGGGTCCTTCTGGGTCTGGTAAGT
>JAJMDZ010000031.1:57282-126826 GCA_030573835.1 Tetrapisispora taiwanensis (nom. inval.)
TTCATTATTATTAAATGGAAGCGAAATCTCGGAACAAATGTTTAAAAGTTTATGTGCTTATGTTTCGCAAGATGATGACCATTTGTTATCAAAACTTACTGTAAAAGAAACCTTCAAATTTGCAGCCGATTTAAGATTGTATTATATGCCAGCAGATGAAAGGGAAGAAAAAATTCAAAGTTTAATAAAAGCTTTAGGCTTGAGTCATTGTCAAAATACTATTATTGGTGATGAATTTGTAAAAGGTATTAGTGGTGGTGAAAAACGTAGGGTTTCCATGGGAATTCAATTATTAAAAGATCCACCTATTTTACTTTTAGATGAACCTACTTCCGGTCTTGATAGTTTTACCTCATTGACGATTTTAGAAATCTTAGAAAGCTTTTGTAGTGAATTTGGTAAAACAATTATTATTACTATTCACCAACCTAGGGCAGAACTTTTCCAAAAGTTTGGTAATGTTTTGCTTTTAGCTAAATCAGGTAGAACAGCTTTTAATGGTTCACCAGATGAGATGATTAAATATTTCAGTAATTTAGGATATGTATGTCCTGAATTTACTAATGTCGCTGATTATTTCTTAGACATAATTTCCTTAAATAAACAAAATGAAGCTAATGCAGAAATTTCAACAAAGCGAGTAGATTCTATTATTGATAGTTGGAACAGTTATTCAAAGGAAAATGCTGAAGATATTTCAGATTCAAAAATTGTAACTTTAGATGAAACGCAATTCCGTGAAGAGTACGGTGATATAATTAATTCTCCATGTAATATAGCTACGGCATATTATGTCAATGTTATGAGACAATTTACTACTACTAGAAGAAATTTTGATTCCCTTATGGCAAGAATTGCTCAAGTTCCTGGTTTAGGTGTAATTTTTGCATTATTCTGGGCACCATTGAAAAACACTTACACAGGTGTTAATAATAGATTAGGGTTAGCTCAAGAATCTACTGCGTTATACTTTGTTGGGATGTTAGCTAATTTAGCATGTTACCCTATGGAAAGAAACTACTTTTATGAAGAATATCATGATGGTGTCTATGGTATAGCACCATTCTTTTTAGCTTACATGACTCTTGAATTACCACTTTCAGCATTATCATCTGTTATATATTCTGTTTTTACTGTTATGGTATGCGGTTTACCAAGAACGCCAGGTAATTTTTTTGTTACAGCATATTGTTCTTTGGCAATTGTTTCCTGTGGTGAAGCTTTAGGTATAATAACAAATACTTTCTTTGAAAGACCTGGTTTTGTTGTCAATTGTATTTCTGTTGTGTTATCTATCGGTACACAAATGTCTGGTTTATTATCACTAGATCTTTCCAGAGTTCTAAAAGGTTTCAACTATTTAAACCCATTAAACTATACATCTTTAGTTATTATTAACTATGCATTCCCAGAAGATTTAACTTTTACTTGTCGTGATGGTGGTATGCTGGAAGATGGTTCATGTCAGTTTAGTAATGGTACTTCCGTTTTAGAATCTTATAATTTAGTTGTTAATACTCAACATTATTTAGGTATAGTTGTCTGTGTTGCAGTAATTTACCGTCTGATTGCATATATAATCCTAAAAGCAAAACTTGAATGGATTAAATGGTAGATATATATGATTAAATATTTTGAAACATTAAACTATGAATATATATGTACACTTTATACTACGAATTTTATATATTAATATAACACCTTTAATGAGAAAAGGTCTTTAATTAACTTAATTTGGACGGAATTAACTATTAGATACGTATTTGCGAACAACTTATAAACAAAATGTAACTAAAAATGTAACTATTATATCTTTTAAAAATCTAATTAACCTTATAATCATGCCAGACATCTGATTTAATCATTAGTTTGTATGAATATCATAGTTTTAATTGGTGTCATAGTCATTAACGATGACATTACCGGAGATATCTTAATTAAATCCAACGGAGTTTAATGAAATTTATGGAGATATAAAACTCTAATTTTTTTGGCTGGGGAAAAAATGAAGACAGCAGTGGGGCGCGGAGATAATATTTTTAGAATGTGTTCTTGTAGGTGGTACGATAATTAAGCAATTAATATATAAGTAAAGAACATTTTCAATTAAATGTTGAAGAGTAAAGAGAATACTTATTTGATATTGAATAAAATATATGTTAATAAAATCGATTCTACTTAATAATTAGTAATATTTAATTATCTTATTGTTTAATTGAATTCTAAACGTATCAAGGTATTTATATCTAAACCCATATTTCAACCCCTGCATTAAACTGAAAAACATAATAATAGCCATGGTTCAATTAGATGAAAAATTATTAAAGAGATTGACTGATCGTAAAGTTTCTCTTGAAGAGATAGAAGAACAAGAAAAACAATGTGTTTTAACTAGATTTGATAATGAAGTTGCATTTGAACTAGGTACTTTTATTAGAAAATCAGCTATTGAATTATTTCCAGGTAAGCCCGTTGCCATTGATATTTCTTTAACTAATGGTCATAAAGTTTTTCGTACTATTACTGCCAGTGGTTCGTCTTTAGACAATGACTTCTGGATTGAAAGAAAAGCAAAGACTGTCAATAGATTTAACCATTCTACATTTTTTATGGGTTGTAAAAAGGGTGACAAAACCCCTGAAGAAAGATTTTTCGTTTCCTCTAGTGAATATGCTTTCCATGGTGGCTCTGTCCCATTATATTTGAATACCACAGATTTTCCTGTTGCAATTTTAACTGTTAGTGGTTTGAAACAAGAGCAAGATCATTTATTAGCTATCACTTCAGTTGTTGAATTCAATAATCAATCTATTGAAGATGATTTGAATTTAGATTAATTAATAAGTATATACAATATTAGTTACTTCCAAATTGTATGTAACGAAATAATGCCAACCAATAATATAAGAAACTTTAAATAAATAATATATATTATTAACGATGTTCTATTGAAATAAAAAATTTTAGATTAATATCTGGGGATGAACCATTTGATTCCCCAAATACATAGGTATCCTAATTGAAAAGGCATTCAGTTATAGAATACAATATCACATTAACTGAATTCATAATTCTTCAAATTTATAAATAAAATTATCTTTACTTTAATGATAACTTGATAAGAACCGTTTCTAGTAAATGTATATTATGTTCCCTCACTTGGTCAAGAATGGTTATTATTGCACTCAACCTACAATATGCTAACCAAAACCCTAACACAATTGCACAACCCTACTAGGGTTTGACTATATTGCAGCAACCCTAATCAAATGATCGTATTGAATGACTTCAATAATTTGAAAAATTTTTTGAAAAAAAAAAATGCGATGAGCTAAAAAAATTATTGTTAATATCATATAAAACTGATGCAATATGTATATAAGTGTAATTAACAAATTGTGATATATAAGAATTATTTTTGGAATATAAACTTGATATTCAGATCAAGAATAAAGATATCGATTTATTTTATTCTTTAATTTTAGATTATAAAATTGGTATTAAATCAAACCACTATATCCGATCATGTCTTCTATCTTTAAAGCTTTATCTGGTAACAAGAACAGAGATGCTTCTGAAAAGAAAGGTTCAAATGAAAAGAACTTTATGAACAAACAACGTACTCTATTGATATCAAGTAGAGGTGTTAATTTCAGACATCGTCATTTGATTCAAGATTTAAACTCATTATTACCTCATTCTAGAAAAGAACCAAAATTAGATACTAAAAAGGACTTACAACAATTAAATGAAATTGCTGAACTTTATAACTGTAACAATATTTTATTTTTTGAAGCTAGAAAACATCAAGATTTATACTTGTGGTTATCAAAACCACCAAATGGTCCAACTGTTAAATTTTTCATACAAAATCTAAATACAATGAATGAATTAAATTTCACTGGTAATTGTTTAAAAGGTTCTCGTCCTGTATTATCATTCGATCATAGATTTGATTCGTCTCCTCACTTTAAGTTAATTAAAGAATTATTAATGCATAACTTCGGTGTTCCACCAACCTCAAGAAAGGTAAAACCTTTCATTGATCATGTCATGTCTTTCAGTATTGTTGACAATAAAATTTGGGTTAGAACATATGAAATTTCACACACAGCCAGAAATAAACAAGAATATGAAGATGAAGAGGAATTATCTTTAGTTGAAATTGGTCCTAGATTTGTTATGACTGTAATTTTAATTTTAGAAGGTTCTTTTGGTGGTCCAAAGATCTATGAAAACAAACAATACGTTTCTCCAAATGTAGTAAGGGCACAACTGAAACAACAAGCTGCTAATGAAGCTAAAGCCAGAGCAGATGCTGCGGTTGAAAAGAAGATAAAGAATAGAGAAAATATATTGGCTGCTGATCCATTGTCTAACGATGTGTTATTTAAATAGTTAGGTTAATCTAAATATACATATAACATATTAATTATAAAATAAATTTCATAATACTTAAGATTCTTACGCTGTTACTATTTTAATTTTTGATTAAAAGTTCAAATAAATAATATTAACTATATAAATACTTATATTATAAGTTATATGCTCTGGTAAATAATATATTAAATGAGATATCTCACTTTTTGTGATTCATACGGTATGCTGTCATTAAATTTTGTATTCTTGATACTATTTCATTACATTCTTCATCGGATACTGCTTCAAAATAATACCTTTTAATATCTTCATTTCCTCTTTGTGCATATATTTTAAAATTAACCGGAATTCTTTCTGACCTTTTAACAGCAATTACTTGGCTAATGTGAATAGATTTAGTTTTGATGTTTTCGTGCCAATGTGTGTGTTTATCTGGAGGAATGATATATATAAAATCACCATCCAATGCTAATGTCCTTTCATGCTTTGCAATTAAAGACATTTGTTGTTTTCTCCAAACACGGTACTTGTGATATGCACCAGGAACCAAATCTTGATAGTGGTCTTCACCATCACCAATATATTCATCCAATGCTGATATAGATTTGCTAGATTGGAAAAATGGTAAAGATCCGTGCAGAGAAGATTTAGATGAATTTGATGATTTAAAAAAGTTTTTGCTTCCAGTAAAACTACTTGAGCCAGACAGAAGATTAGAATCATTTAACTGTTTAGATAGTCCTAACTTGTATTTTGAATGTTTCTTAAACTTATGAGATTTCTTAGTCGAGGTGACAACTTTATCATTTGCTTTTTCCTCTGGTAAATCAGGTTTTAAGTATCCGTTCTTTTGATCCAAAGTCAAAGGTGTTAAATCGTTACTTTGAATTGTTGGTAATACAGGTTTCTTCATGTTAGGTTTAATTTTTTCCAATTTTAACTCACGAGCCTCACGTTTTGAAATTATTTCAACCTCGTGGTTACCATCTAGTCTTAGAACAGTATCATTTAAATCCAGTATAAGATTTTTTGAAGGTATCTTTAACATATACAAATTTGGGTCCATGTTTTTCATTTTACAATATTTAACTAATATATCATTGATGTTTGATGTAACTGTTACTATAATATTTGTGAAATTGAATTTCGGATTAACATTAGGATATAAGTAGACTTTAATATTTAAGTTATTAGAAGACGTTGAGTCCTTAGAAACAGATGATTTGCCAATAATAGGAGTATAATAACTTAGCTGGTTAATAGTATTTTCAGTCGTGTGAGTTTTACCTGATACCATACTTGTATCATTGATTGAGCTACCAGATGATTTAGATTCCAGAGCATATGGAATTGGAGTATCCAATTCATTCTCTTCTCTCTCGATATCATTGCTTATGCACAGGACTACTTCATTATCAGATATCCCATCGATTATCTTATTTCTATCTAATCTACCAAAATTGTCCTCAAGTGGATCCCCATCTTCATCTACGATGTGAAGTGAGAAATTATTTGGATTTTGGATTATCTGTACAGGTAGCTTTTCTTCAGGAAAATCTTTAGGTTTCAATACTGTTGAATAAAGATATAAAATAAACCCGATAACTTCAAAAACAGTTGCAGTTTTTTTAACAAAAACATCGAAAGGTTTTCTTTTATATTGACTTGAAGATTGAATATAAACAATAAGTTTAAAATTTTCGGAAGGTGGTAAACCTTTCCCACCAACAAATGTAAAATATTTTAATAATTCATAAAGATTCTCTGTGGTTTCCTTTTTCTTTTTGAATATTTTGGAAAGAGATGAATTCTGGATAATTGTTGGTTGAAAGTTGACATACTTTTCAAAATTCATATTGTTATTAGCTACTGAATTTCTTCTGCTACCTGCAGAACTTCTGGATATACTGGATATAGTACTGTCATTTGTATCTTTTCTTGGTCTCCTCTCTATTGGGTCAATATCCTTAAACACTTTTCTATAAGGTCTATTGGAAATTTTTTCAGTTTTACCAATCATTGTATTGCTAGGGTGCTTTGAAAGCAATGAAGTGATTGAAGATCTTCTACTTGACATGCTTCTTGAACCAAACTCTTTGGGAGTACCTGGATACCGCAATTCAATCTGGTTATGTTTTCTTATATTGGGTACATTAGAATTTGCTTTTTCTAAAGAGTAATCAAATGTTGAATCAGTTGGAGCATTCAATAATCTATAATCATCATATGACAAACTTCTTAAATTAGACATTGGGTTAGAACTCTTTGACAACAATTGGTTTGTTGAAGATATATCTTTATTATCGATGAATGGATCATTGCTATATTCTGAAAGCAATAAAGATTTACCATAAGACGACTGGTCATCTTCGGCGATATCACTTTTTGTTCTATAAATTCCATCAGTATTAAATTTTGGTCTATCTATATTGGAGTCCGTTTTAGTAATATCTAGCTCGGAGTTATATTTATATGAATTCCTTGAAATTATGGATTGGTCATCTGTGTTCCCCATGGCAATATTAGCAAGATCAGGGTCATTAAGATAAGAATCGATATCTGATATATTATTGTCATCATCCATCGCATCAGAATCATTAATATGATTTGTTAAACTATGGTCGACTAAGTTTGTTTTACTGGAATCGTTTTTTCCATCTAAAGACCCAATATCGTCACCCTTTTTATTTATTTTCAAAATGCTACCTTTATCTGCTTTTGATGATGTGCTTTTAACATCTGAATTGTTATTACCTCTTGCCATTACATTTTGAGGAAAATGTGTAATTCTCTTTGAGATGTTATTTGTTGTTGAAATAATTGGGTTATTATGTACAGAATGGTTTTCGACACCTGTTGTTGCAGTAGTACTTCCAGTGCTGTTAGGTCCTAATTTGATATTTCCATCATTCAGCGCATACGACTGGTTATCCATTTTAAAAAATTTAGCATGAGCTAAACTGTCCGTAACAACATCATCCTCATCATCTTCGTCTTCTTCATCTTCTTCTTGATTTTCATCATAATCGAAATTCATATCAAATGCGCTAGGTTTGTATTTATGTGTACTCTGTAATGTGCTTGATCTTCTAGATCTGTTTATACTTTTTTTCTCTATATCTCTCAATCTATTTGTGCTTCCAGTATTTGATGTATTTACATTATTTCCAGAATTGGATGAATTCGTTTCGGTATCATCTTTTTTACCAATAAATAGTCTTGCTAAACGGGATGTTGGTCTTCGATTTATTTTATGAGTAATTTCTTCATTCAATGAAGATGTATTAGATTTTCCTCCTTTTGGATATTTTGAGCCGCTATTTGTAGTGTTCTTATTAGTTGAAGAAATTGAACCATTGGTAGTTTCATCATTATTAAAGTTAACAGTATCTTCTGGTTGAATTGATTTTATTGTATGTGTAATACTCTTGTTATTTTTTATAGTCTCAGTTCCGGCTACTATAGTTGTTGCTAATTTACTATCTAGTTTTGGATCCCTTTCCTCATTTATTAATGAATCAGCAAAATTTTTATTTTTATCCTTTAATTTTAAGTTACTTCTTGTTCTTGCCTTTCTATATCCTATATTTTGATAATTTTCCATGTATGATTTCGATATTGGAGGTGAATTTAGATTTGTAAATATATTATTCCCATTTAATGAAGTATAAATTTCCTTAATTTTAGGATCCAAATCAGTAAAATCTGATTCAACATCTGGAGAGTAAGGTTTTATTATTCTTCTAAATTGATCTTTCTGAGAAGTAATATTAAGAAATTGTGATCTTAATTTATTTATTGATGTGATTGTATCCATTGTTGCATCTTATTTACCATTTACTATTCTATATAAAAAATGATCTAAAAGTTATTGTCCAGATATAAACCTCTGTATTAAAAATAATTATTTCAACGCAACTATTCTGAAATGTAAAATCTATAATAATAATAAATTATTCAGTTACCAGACTAAATCTACAGTTACAATATCAATATAGATAAATGATTAAACCTAACTATTTGTGCAATGGGAAATATTATATGTTATATATTCATCACATATATATTATAATATTTGATATTTGAATAACATTAAACTTCCTTTTTCTTACAGGGAAAGAAAATTGGCGTAATGCTATTTAATTCCCGTTCTTGAAATTTTTTTTTTTAATTAGTATGATTAAAATATTTAATGCTCATCGCAAAAATTATTATAATATTATACATAATTGAATTAGATTTATATATGAAGATGATTAATCTTCATTGATAGTTATCAGAATAAACCTATAATCTGTATCTAGCCTATATTCAGTCACTTAATATTTATTTTTATAGAGATTTTTAAAGACAGCAATACTAGCATAACAGTGAACTTAACATTTACTAAAAAATATTTTAAGATATGGCATTATCATCGAATTGGTTAGAGTTACAGAAATCTAAAAAGGTTAAAGTAAAGAAGTCCAAAAAAGTTTCTAAACCAAAAATTGAATATGAACATAAAGAAAAGAAACAAGTTAGTGAGATTATGAATATGGTTTATAAAATGAATAAAGAAATAATCAAATCCAAGGAAGATAAAAAGAATGGTGCAATTTTTGAATTTAAGAAAGATAATGAAGTTAATACGGTTTTAGATCAAAAGTTAAAAGATAATGGTGATGATTCCAGAACAACAGGCATTGGTAAATATATTGCAATTGATTGTGAATTTGTTGGTATTGGTCCTGAAGGGAAAGAATCTTCATTAGCCAGAGTTTCTTTAGTCAACTATTATGGTCATGTTTTATTAGATGAATTTGTACAACAAAGAGAAGAAGTTACTGATTGGAGAACATGGGTAAGTGGTATTAGACCAGAAAATATGAAAAGAGCCATTCCTTATAAAATTGCACAAAAAAAAGTATCAGATATTTTAGAAGGAAGAATTTTAGTTGGTCATTCTGTTAAGCATGATCTTGAAGCTCTTCTGATATCACACCCAAAATCAATGACTAGGGATACTTCAAGACATTTACCCTTCAGACAAAAATACTCCAAAGGTAAAACACCAAGTTTGAAAAAATTGGCAAAGGAATTGTTTCAAATTGATGTTCAAGATGGTCAACATTCTTCAGTCGAAGATGCAAAAACCACTATGTTAATATATAAATCTGATAAGAAGGAATTTGAAAAATTACATAAATCCAAATTTTCTAAATATACTAAATAGATCTAAATAAAATTATATTAATTATGTAGTGAAATGCATTTCTTTTAATTCGAAGTACTTCAATTTTATTTTGTAAATTAAATAGGTAGTTATATTTAATTTCTGCATAGTCACACTAATCGTCTCGTTGTAAAATGGTTTAAAAGCAAACGATATGTGTACTTGTTAGTTAAAAAAATATCTATATTACTTAAATATGAAATTGAAAATTATATATCACTTAGCTTGTATAAATAAGGCGGGACAATAACCTTCTCATGTAACCTTTTCTTTCATTCATTTGTCTGTAAAATTCTTTTTGAGCAGCTTCTGTTAGTTTGCCGTTATTACTTTGAACAGATAAAGGATGAAATTCAGCTACACCTAACAATCCACATGATTTGATGTTTTGTTGTGATTTAAAAAAGTAATTATTTAGATCGTCAAATTCATCAAATTGAACTAACAGAGTGATAATCTCAAATGTAACTTTAACAATATTTGCATTATGTTCTAATATTGACACTTTTCTAAGTTCTGAACGAGTTAAAGTGTAGTATTTGAAAACGGAAGCAGGGTTAACGCTTAGCAAATGTCTCGTTAAAATAGCAAACCTAAATTTAACTAGTTCATCAGAAACCCCACTATTAAAGATAATAGCACCTTGATATAATGAAACTTCACTATAAATAGATTCAGAACTTAGCCAATCTATTAAACTTTTAGGGACCTTAGAATCTTCATCGATATAAATCATTTCGCCTTCGTATTCAATTGTATCTAGGATATTATCGAAATGTTCGCCTGGAGATAGTAAAAACAACAAGAACATATAAGGTAAGTAATCGTTGACTTGTGGCTTTGTTCTATGCTCAAAGTATGCATTTCTGAAAAACTGTTCTAAGGTTTCTATTGTCACTTGTTTCATAAATGGAACAGATAAACCTCTTAGTAATAAAGATGTTATGCACAAAGCAAAACTATCTTCATCCCATGTAATTTCATACTCTATATCATATTGGTCAAATAAATCCTTGGCAAAGGCTCTGCTATCAAGTAATAATTGTTTCATAGGAGTTTTAATTTTACCAGTTTCAAACATATACATATATAATCTTTTTAGACAATTACCAATCAACAGAATACCACCTTCATAAAAAATTGGATACGGAGATCCAGCTAAGGATGTGCCGTACCAGAATATTTTCTTCATGATGTCTAAAGATGGATCTAAACCCTGTACAATTTTTGTGTAGGTGAAAACATGGGCTGTTATTTGGAACATATCTTCCTCATCAAATTCACGAGCTGAAACAACTTCCAGTGTTTCGGCTAACATATTTTTACAAAGCATTTCTGAAGTGCTATATTTACCAAGTATACCTAATATCATCATAGATCTAGCTGATAAGTAGGATTGGTTGTTAAAAATTGAGTCCATTAAAAGCTTCTTATATTTCGTTTTCCAATATGCAGCTTCAGCTTCATCAGCATTCTCCATAGTCAGTAGTATATTTATTATGAAATGTTCCAATATATTAAACTTACTAGCAAAGGAGGAATATGTCAAATTATGTGGCAATGTGCTCATTTCATGACTGAATCCAAGTGTGAATTTACTTTTTTGTTGTGAGAAAATATAACAAATGTTGTCCAAAGCTTTTCTATTTGAATCTGATAATGATTCATTAACTGCAAGCGAGTGGCATACATTCATTAGAAGCTCGTGGAAATATCCCCTTATAGTTTTTGGACCTTGATCGATTAATAATGATATTATAAATAGAACATCAGGAAGGAACATTTGTGTTAACAGTGGAGATTCAAAAAATAAAGGAATTGCGATTCTGACTAAAATTGTTAGTTCACTCCAACTATGTGTCGAGATGTCTAAGTGGTATGACGGTAAAAATAATTCTAATAAATCCATCAATCTACGGACAATATAAGCAGCTATATCTACAGTTGACATTCCTGCAATTAATGGCAACGCACAAGCCCAATCACCATTTTCAGAATCACGATCCAAAGCATAATTAATTACCTCTTCAACGATAATACTTGTTAATGGATTCTCAAATGCTAATACATTCCAGATTTGTTGCAAATAAATAGAAATAAATCCTGGGTCAGCTAATGTTAGTCTGATTAGAACCTTGATAATATAAGAGAATGCCTCAGGACCATTTTCTTCATCCGCTAAATACACATATTCATATAGGTTAGGGATCCAATAATTCAAACAGCTGACTAATTGTGGAATTTTATCTGGTTTGAATACTTCATTTTCTAAAGCGTCAACAACCATTTTTACGATATAACCTGTAAGCTCTGGTGATGAAATCGATATCGCTCTCGTTATTTGTTTTAAAAAGATAGTACAATCTTCTGGAACATATAGTTCTTTTGATAGTCTTAAATGTACTCCGAAATCTAATTTGAAAGCTTCTTGAGTTTCTGCTAATAGGTTATATGCACTATTCTTAACATGATTATCGTCATTAAATAAACCAACGACAGCAACAACAAATATGTGCGATATTGTTTCCAAATTAAATTCCGATGAGCTTCGGTTGTTATCTATTTTCGAAGTTACTGATAAGTTATCAAGAACCATATCATCTTCCGATTTAGCAATAGAAAAGGAGAACATTTTTATAATTTCTAGATACTTTGTACTCACAAAAATTAAACTAGTACCATTTTTGAAGTTAATTGTAAATTCATTCGAATTTGCTTGTGAATAAGAAATAGAAACATTTTGCACGTTTGAAATTTCAAAAACCTCGTTTTTTCTAACCTTAAAAATAGATGTTTTCCCGTTAGGTTGGAAGTCTGTTTCTTTTTCTTGTAAAACTTGGAAGTACCTATTACCTAATCTCATAGTAACTGGTATTAACTTTTGAGTTTCGATATCATAAAGCTTTATATCATGTAGAAGTACTCGCATATCTTCAACTAGATATAATATTTGTTGTCTGAAACCCAGATCATTAATCAACTGTTCATCGGTGATTGTGTTAACAAAATAATATGGACAATTATTTGTAAGGTATTTATTATCAACAGTTTCGTTAGAAGTCCAAAAATTAATAAAAGACCTTGAAATGTTTAGATGATATAAACCGATACAATTCTCATAAGCTTCATCAGGTAGTAATTTAAATAATAAAGCGATCAAATAGTACATCATACCATTACTCATTGTAACTTCGGATATATTCAATAAAATGTAATGTTTCATAGACCAAAACCTAGAATATATTTGTAATGTCTTATATACAAGCAAGTCAGCATCAGTAGCATCGTGAACGATGTATTTCATATCGAAAGCCAATACAGGGATACCATCGGCAGCCATAAGTTCATACACAAATGGATTTGCTACCATGGTATGAGAATTTGATACTTTGATGGCAGTTCTACTTACAAAATCATATAGTTGACTGTATTTTTCCATGTTATCTTTAATAAATTTTGGAATTTCAATAGTCGCCATCCAATTTGGTTGACCTAAAACACCTAAAACTTGATCACTTACTAATAGGCTTTGTTTTAAAAGTTTCGTTTCATCAAGTGTGTGAAGTTCAGATACTAGTATTTCACGAAGCACTAAACAATTATTGTAAAAGAATTTATGAAAGAAATTAAAATTCAATTCTGAATTGATACTAGAAGGTTCTTGTAACCATGAAATATCATTTGGTCTATTTGGATCTGAAATTTCTTTTAAGATATCAAAAATTTCTTTCTTTGAGGAGTTCAAAAATTCACTTTCTGATTTTAATGAAGGAAATTTTGATGTCACATCAATGTTGTTAGATAAATTTTGTATAATTTTTGCTAATTGGACCAAAGAACGTTTAATAGAAAAATCTATAATACCGACAATATCTTCTGTTTCTGGACTAACCAAAGCTGGGCAAATAAATCTCAAAAATAAAAATGAGCTCACAGCATCTAAAGACGAATCAGGAAACTTCTTTGAAACTTCTTTGAATATCACTTTGCAAACATATTGCAAATCACGTGGAAATATTGCTATACTTGATTTCATATGATCTAAAAATTTTGTTAAATATTTCTTGAAAAGTTTAACTTGGTTCATATTATCTTCATCATTTGATGATAACTTTTCTATCTCAAAGAAATCTCTATTTTTAGTTATCTCATCAATTATTGGACAAATTAATGCACATAAGAATTTATGTCCTTTTGTTTTAGAAAAAATAGATAAGACCCTTGTAGCGACACTATTTCTTCTAAAAATATCGATAAATCTAACGGCTTTATTTATTTCACTTCTTAATAATTCTGATACTATTATATGACCCGCGTTTCTAGTTTCAAATGTGGTTAAGATACTAACAGCAAATTCATCTAAATGAGATGGATCACAAATATCCAATGAAAAAGTAATAATTCTGACATTCTTTATTAAAAATGTTAAGATGGTCTGAGTAGCTTCATCCTTTTCTTTTTTTTGGCCTGAGATATGAGAAGGATAATTTTTTACAACATTAATGAAGACATTTAAAAATGACTTTCTAATATCAATATTCTTCGAATATCCCATATGTAAAGTGTATTGCAGTGCTGGTTGAATATTAGAATTCGATAAATTTTGTAATGAAAGGATTAAATTCTCATTTAAGGTATTAACTTTATGTTTTAAAGAAATAGGACAATTTTTAATATCAAAAATTTTTTCTATACCTTTCAAAAGGATACCAAAATAATTTCTGAATTCGAAACCAATTGAACGTTTGTATTCTTCTTCTGATGTGGCATATGTAGCTTCAAGAGGTAAATCACAAGTTAAATAAGCAATTGCTTTAGATGATTCTATAGCTGTATCCAAAAATAAAATATCTGTGTCACGCTTTGGTAAATCCATATCACGATGTGGTTTAGATAGATTAGCGAAATCAAGCTCTTTTGATATAGAATATTGAAACCATGTAACTAGGACTTTTAACCATCTATTTTTTAAAGCGTAGTGACCTCTGATTGCCATAGATCTCTCAGCATTTTCTATCGCTTTAAACATTTTTGATAAATGAATAATACCCTTACCATATCTAGGAGAATTATGATCAATATTTTCTACTAATTCAACCAAATCGTCAATAAAATTAATAATATCTAATGAGAATAAAAATAGTAAATCTTTACTATATTCTTGTCTCAATATTGTTCTTAAAATAATACTAATTTGCTCTAAAATTATGAAGTAGAAATCTGAATTATCATCTGCTAAATCTACATTCTTAATTTCGTTTATTTTCTTCTTTAAGTTGTGGAATAGTAATTTATATGATAGTGGATGTAATTCAGATGATAAAATATCTCTTGAATTTTCTCTGGTGTATAGATGATCATTGTTTAACCATTGGCATTGTTTTCCGATGAAATAGTTTACTTTCCTTGAAATATCTGTTTTAAGTTCAAATGGAATTGATTCATCAATAAAATCATCTTCTACCATAGTTAAAAGAGTACCTGATAAAACAGCCAAAAGACCAGCACAACTACGGAAATCTAAAATATCGTCCTTAGATAAGGTGGTTGTTTTCGATATTTGTAACCATTTATTAAAAATTGCGTAAAAACAATCATATAACATTGTATGTGGCTTAGTAATATGTTTTAAAATATTACTTCTGCATTTACGTTGGAATGCTACAGACCCAGAAGAAACATAATTACCCTTGGCCATAGCTTCGATAAATTCAATATCACCTAAATCATTGATGTTTATATCCGTCAATGATTTTTTATAGAATTTTAAAGTTTCAGAATAATGTAAAAAGGTTTTTGTAACAAGACCTTGTATATTAGCTTTGTTAGAATGGAGAGACACAAATAAGCCTCTATTTAAAGTACCGGTAATTGATAATATTGAGTTTCTTTCTGAATTCAATATACCTTCAGAATGACCTATTTCTTCAGCTAATTTTAACACGGAGTTTTTTAATTCTAATAACTTATTCACAATGTCTAAAAATAATTCTCTTTTCTTATTTGCTAAATTTAAATCAAATAATGCAGTTGCAAACAATGTTATTGAATATGTGCAAAATAGATTATAGTCAATCAAAGCTTCAGTTGAAAGTGTATCATCTAGATGAGACATATATGAAATTAACATATTCATAAATGAGCAAGCTGTACTTTCTAATACTGGATCAACATCAATTATTGATACAAAAATAGGTTTAACAATTTGTTTAAAGTCACTTGCGACATGACCATGTTTAATACCTTCACTATGTGGTAAGATGATAAAATTAGCAGCTCTTTTAAAGATACTAAAAATATTTAAAATAATTCTTCTCGCATTATTGATTTCCATGCATTGTTCCATTGATAGCATTTCGTTATTTTGTTCCATTCCAAATCCAATAGTTTTCTTTAACAAAATAGACAAACCATTTTCAGTTGCTTTTGAGCCCGGTGTTTGGCGGGAAGGATCTCTTAATAGTGTACTGGCAGGAGTTTTAGAAATGCCAAGTGGACTTACCGGAGAATCATTTGTTCTAAATGAATTGTAAAGTATATTATTTTTCTTATTTATTAGAGAATTTTGCGTTGCTCTTTGTGCGGTTGGTTGAATCAAAGGTGTACTATTATCAATAGTTTCATTCATATTTACAGAAGGCCAATCTTTTGCGAAACTATCAGCATTACTTGAAATTGATTTTGGGGAAGGAGATTCTAAAGATGCAATAATAGGATGTGTCAACCAATTATTTTGTTCTGTAAGTGGGTATTTGGAAAGGGATGTTGGCGTAGAACCTTTTTCTACTTTAACATTACTAGTGTCTTTGATTAGAGTCAATGATTCAAAAACAGATTTTGATTCTATTACATTAACAATGCTATCATCGATAATTGATTCAATAATTCTTGAAACATTATCATCATTAATAATTGGTAAACCTTTTAATAAAACTTCAGAAATGTTATAAAACATTTTTTTGAAAACATCAGCAAGCTTAATTGCAGTTCTCTTTCTTAAAACATCACAACATGGTAAGTGGAAAAATACTCTTAAACCTTCGGTGTATAAAACCAAAGTTTTGGTATCCAAATTTTCAGATAATTCATTCAAATCTAAATTAGCTAAAAATTCATCTGTACTCAATTGTAATGAAGCTGCAATAAATTCTATTTGAAATTTACTTTTCAATTTATAATTAGATTTTAATATATTGGTTAATTGTTTGTTTTCAATACCATTTCGTTTAGTGTTTGTATTAATCGATAAAGTTGAATGGAAAGCAGGAGTTAATCTTTTAGCAAAATGAGCACAATCTAAATTCATATTCGTTAAAGCAACTGATGCTGATAAAGTATAAATAGTCAATAAAACTCTCATTGATATAATAACCGCATTGTCAGATGTGGTATGGGTACCATTATAAATTTCCATAGATAATTTTAATAACTCCAATTGTTTTGAAATTTTTGAATTCTTATGAACTTTAATACTTGTTAATTTTTTCAAACCATGTGATAAATTTTTAATGGATAATGAATTATCTATTTCTTCCTCTTTCGTAACTGGTTTCGATTGCATTTTCTCATCTGAAGTATCAGCAATACCGTTAAAAGATAATTCGCTTAAGTTTTGGAAAACTTCAGGGTCCAACATTGAAATTGTAGCTAAAAATTTTAGAACAGAAGTATGAACTAATGATTCAGCTTCGTCAAAAACGGAATACAAATCTAAAACATTTCTCAAATGTGAAATATTCTTCTCATTATAATCTCTATAAGATGATATGCTACTATTTGTTGATTTGTTAAATTCACGTCCAATTGGGGTGGTTTTATTTGCAATAGAAGGGTTTGGGGATAAAATAGGTTCACGCTGAAAGTCATCAATATTTTGAAATGTTGAAACATTAAGAATTGAAGCTTCATCCGAATCAGATATTTTTTGAGAAAGTTCAAATGATTTCATTGCTGAAATAACATGTTTACTTGGAGGAGATAACATCGAAACTGGGTTCTGAATATATGGTTCATCTGAGCTTGATCTATCGTTATTAAATAACGCATTATATGTTGTACCATAGCTTAATGTTGCAGAAACAGGTGAAACATTTTTATCTCTAACCGGTGTATGTAAAGATGAATGAATACTTGGTTCCATTCTTGAATCACTATCGGAATAATTTGATGCACTTGAATCTGTATAGATTGATTGAGTAGCACCGCCTCTTGGAGAAGTTTGATCTTTAACTTGAGAACTTGCTGTTGATTTTGTATGTGAGGATTGAGAATTTGTTAATGATACATTGTTGTGATTATGAATATGTAAACTTGGTAATAATTGTGGATTTGTTAATACACTTGAAACTTTAAATGTTGAATATAAATCATTAAACATATCATTTAAAGTTCGTAATAACTTCATTGCATTTTTTTGATCTTGAGTTAAATTAATTGAATTTGTTGATGATAAAAATTTTGGAGATTTCATTAAATTGTTTATTTCAATTAATGAATTTGAAACACCAATATATTGTCCTTGTCTTGCCATTATCCAATACATTAAAGTTTTTGTTGAATAAAATAATAAAATGCAAGTGAAAATAGATTTATCTAAATGTTTACATAATTTTTTCAACATTTCCATAAATCCTAATAAAGATGTGTTTGATAAAAAGAAACAACCGAATAAATCGAAATTTTTCAATATTTCATTCCATTCTAAAATTTTATTTGAATTTGAATCAAATTTTGGAGTTAAATTAATTCCTAATGCTTGTAAACTATTTGATGAATTTGCACTATTACTTCTTGATGATTTTGGTACAATCTGTGATGGTATGAAATGAGAAGTTGATGCCATTGTTGATTGCATAGTGGAATGTGATGAAGTTGAACTATTAGTATTTGATGTAGTTGATGTAGTTGTTTTACTACTATTACTAGTACTATTATCGTATATATTTGAATTTCCAATTTTACGACGATAATTATTAATAATTGGATTTATTATTGTTTCAGTGATATGCATTTTATAATCTTTTGTATTTGATGCAGCTACGAATCTTTGAATGTAAGTTATAGTTGAATCTATTTTATTACCTAATTCAAATAAATATTGATAATCTTCATTAGTTTTGTTGTTGTTATCAGTATTTAAATCATTTATTTCTGCATTAATTTTATTTACGAAATAATTATAATTTGGAATTAAATCATTAAATGATAAAGAACTTTTAAAATAATTTGAATTTTTAGAAATTGTTGTTAATAAATTGAATGTAATAAATTGAAATTTTAATTTTGGTAAAGTATTCAATAATCTTTTAACGATATTTAAATTTAATTCTTTTGGTTTAATTTCATGAAAATTCGATCTATGAATTGAAAAACCTACAATTGTGCCAGAAAATGAATTATGTTGTTTTTCAAAAATTTTAATTATATCATCAGTTGACATAGGTGGAGAAACAGTTTTATTTTGTTGAACTGATTTTTCAATAAAATCCCAATAATATTCTAAAACATCACTTAATAATCTTAATAACAAACAAATAGAATGTATCATTTCATCAGTAATATGACTATCAGTTATATTATAATAAGATGAATTTGTGTTATCATCATCGATCACAGCATCATCTTCATTGGTGGTAGTATTAATTTCCAACACCATATCGATTAAATCTAATATATTAACGACAATTGGTTCAACATCTTGTGAAATTGCAATATTTAATATCACCGATCTTGAAGATAAAAAATAAACATCAGATTCAGCATCCATATAGTTGGAATACCTTGAATTTATTGGTAAAATATGAAAAATTCTTTCCTTTAATAAATGTTTGACTAGAGTAGTAGTCATCTTCGTACTTCTACTCAATGTACCATTATCATCGATAGTAGCCATATTTTTTTCTATTTTTAAAAAGAGTACAGAATAATCAAATATAATAGAATAGAATAATGTAATGTAATGTAATAAAATTTATTCAAAATGGTATAACTCTATAAACCAAAAAATAAAAAAATTAGCTGTTGTTAGATATTTTATAACTGTCTTAAATAGATGAAAAATGGATTATGAATTATGAATTATGAATTATGAATTATATTAATCGTATATATTCTAATATCTGATCATAAAAATAATTTTAATTTAGTTACACAAAAACAAATTATAATATAAAAATTTCAGCTTAAAATTATTGTATATTATTCTTTATACTATTTTATTATTATTATATATTTTTTCCAATACCCAATATCCAATATCCAACATCACAGGTAATTAAAAGTTAATTACCTGTGATGTTGGAACATTTCAATCGAATACAGAATACAATATTTACGTAGTGGCTCTTTTCTCTCTCACGTTTTCTTTTTTTGGATCGATTTGAGTGTGAATTCGCGTAGTAAACCTTCCCTACAAACAATCAAAAACAGACCCGACACACAGAGACAAACGCACACAGAGACAAACGCACACAGAGACAAACGCACACAGAGACAAAGAAATCGCTTAAACGGGGTCTCTCCCCTCGCAAGACAGTCACCCGCGCAAGTAGGCAAAAAACGTACATAGCAGCATCGTCGACACGCAGAAGGGAACAAACTTGAAGGCAATTAATATCATGTCATGTGAGCACAAGAATCAAAAACTGGTTAACACTGGTTAACAAGTGTTATCCAGTGTTAACCAGTGTTAATAGAGAGAGATTGTCTAAAGTAAATAGATATAATGATTATGACAGTAAGTGTTTTGTATATTGTTAATGAATGTTACAATTAGAAAGTTAATATTTTAATAGTAACTAATATATATATATATATGGGATTGTTGTACGTATAGTTGAAAATTGGTGACTGAGAATTTAGTGCTTTTTTTGTATGTAATTATATATATAATTGTCATCTAAGTTTTGATTATATATCACTATCACTTAATAATTCATAATCTTCCCAATCGGATTTTAATTGAGACTGGTTTTTGGATATCGTGGTAATTGTACTAATTATATCATCATTGATTTCAATTGTCTTATTATTGGAATTATGGTTATTATTTTTATTATTTTTATTTAAATTTTTTTCATTTAATATTGGTAATTTCATTAATTTTAATTTAATTAATTTAAAATCATCTTTGTTGGTTTTATTAAAAAATTGGAATTGTTCATTATTTAAATCATATATAAAGATAAAATGTTCATTTGATTCATTTAAATTGAAACAATTCATTGAATTGGATCTATCTTCATTTACAATTTCATTAAATGTATTATAATTAATCACTTTAGTTTCACCAATTTTAATTGGATAATTACCTAATGACAAATTATTAATTTTAATTTTCCCATCGTTAAATATTAATTTTAAATCTTTTGGTAAGTTCATATTGGTATTATTAGTAATTTTAAATTTAATCAATAGATCTTGTCTAATAATTTCAACATCGATTCTTTCATCAATCTCATAAACTTCATCTTCATTGTTAACATTGATAACATTATTTTTTTTTACTTCTAATCTATTATTACCGAAATTTCCAATTGTGTTACTAATTTCAGGCTGTTCATTAATTGTCACTGTCTCGACACTTTTACTGTCTTCATCTATTGATACTACCTCTTCCTTGATATCTTTAACATCATTATTATTATTCATTAAATCTTTCCATTTTAAATATCCATCCATTACTTCTTCTAATTGAGACACTGAATTGATTTTAGAAAAAAAGTCATATACTTCAGAATTTGATTCATGTATATCGATTATAACATCTAATTGTTTGTTCTCCTTACATTTAACATGCGAATTGATATTATTTTCTTCAATGTTTGTATTATAGTTACTAATTTCAGTTTGTTTTAGTTCTTCAATCAATGATACTATTGTGTTCCATTTAGTTCTTGATAACACGACAGAATCATTATTATCACAATCAATTTTTTCGAATTCATTATCATTCATATTTTTACTAATATTAATTAAGCCTGGATCACCATTTAAACAATTAAATATAAATTCTTCAATTTTTTTATCTGAGTTAAGGATTGAATATGTTTCACAATTTTTCAATTTCTCTAAATCAGAATCAAATAAATCCTTACAAGTTATTGTACATGTTGAAAAAGCATATTTTAAACCAAAATATCTTTCGATTAAATCATTAAAATAATATTTAGACATAAATTTGATATCTTGTTCAAAAAACAAAATATTTTCATTATATTGGATATAAAAACGGCAAATTGAATTCATGGTTATTGATTTTCCTTATTTCAGTCCTTTCCTATTATCGGTTTTAAATAATTTATTCAAAAAAATTAAAATATTATTAAATATAATTTCAAATATCAATGCTATCAAACATTTATAATTTACTTTATTAATTCATCTATAACACCCAAAACTAACCTTACTAATTATCTCTTAACCCTTTTCCTTATAAATCATTATAAAAAATTATAGGAAACGTAATATTTTTAAAATTAAAAAATATTCTTTTTTTTTTTTTCAACTAACGCTAAAGGAAAAAAATAATAATTAGACTGGTGACAGAAAATAAAACTATTTAATTACATTATTATTATTATTATTATTATTATTATTATTATTATAAATTAATTATTAAGATAAAATACATACTAATAAATATTATCATATATATTAAATATATTAGTAACTTTTTATTTGAAAGAATAATAAAATTAATTATTTCCTTCCTTCAAATTCAAAATCAGGTGGATTAAATGTATATTGTGCTCTTCCCTTATCATCAAATTCTGTAAACATATCTGTGACAAATAGATTATGGTTATTAGCTTCATCTATTTGTTGTTGTGACACACCCATAGGATCTTTACAAACCCAAATTCTTGGTTCTTTTTCATTTACAACTGGATTAATATAAGCCTCATTACTAAACTTTTTGGAGTAAGCAATAGTCATATTGAAGGTATGAGGAAGTCTCTTTCTCATAGTATCGAATTTATAGGCTTTAGATGGATGGAAAACATTAACAACTCTTTCTTTCCAATTAAAGGTTCTATTGATATTTTCAGGATAAGCTTCTTCGTCATGAGTCATTGCTGACTTATCAGAATATACCGCACCGACATCAGTGTTTTGTCTTACAGTACCTTTGTATTTTTTATCAATTGAATTTGACAGATTTGCATTTCCAGATCCTTCCAAATCTTCAAAATGTAATTTTCTGAAAGTAGCATCACCTTTGACAAAAGTAGATTTAGATTTACTCTTTAATGGAGAGTCATTGTGATCGGGGTCAGCTAAGTTATTTGTTGCATTAGCATGTAAGTTTGATTTTTCAATATCTGAATTATAACTTCCGTCTGCATTTTCAAGATGTTCAGTTTCAATATTTTTTTTCTCTTCTGAATTCTCTAAATCACCTAATATAGATGATAGATTGGACTCGGACAAGGAACGGCCATTATTTGATCCACTAGAGCTGTCATTTTCATCACGAGTTTCTGTCATCAGATTAGCAGATTTTAATTCGTGATCGGTAGCTAGACGCATTGTACCATTTGCTCCACTCTCCTCAACTTTTGATTTAACCTTCTCCCTTAAATTACTATATTCTTTTTGTCCAAGATCATCATTTGGATAAATTACATTTGGAATACCTCTGGCTTGGTAAATAGCACTAAGTGGTACTATGTCAAATAGTGGGATAAACTTACGTTTAAACCATATATGTAATAAGGCGGTTATTACCAAATAGAAAGACTCTAAAACTACGCATCCCCAGCTCTTTAACATTACGAACAAGCCAATCAAACAAACTTCACTCATATAAATTGCAACAAAAATATGGAATAGTCCTTTCGGATAATTTCTTCCTTTCGAATCAAGTGAGAACGCCATAACAAAGTTTAAATTATAAACGTAAGCAACGTAAAGTAATATTAGGGCAAAAGTACTAAAAACTAATACCAATGGTGCAATGACTGAATATGATATAAAAATAACCATAATAATTTCAATTGTTGGGTATAAAACTCCCATTGCAGGTTTTCCCAAATTATTGTAACTATTCCATTTTTGTCTTGGTGTGGAAACAAAAAGTAAACCCTTGATTTTAGAAACTATTAAATTCACAATTTGAAGCAACATACCAGTTGGGACTGTTAATCCTAGTAATAAAAAGTAACTAATATAAAAATTAGAAGCTTTTGGTAAATTATTAGATAAAAGTGTCATTGCTTGTGAAGGGTCATCAATAATTTGCGTTACCGTTGCCGATGCGGAAGAAGTACCAGTTGTTACAATGAATGCTTCAATAACCTGGAAAGCAAAATACCAACTATGACAATACAAATCTATTCTTTTTAATGTAATTAAACCTCTGCATTTACCAGCGAACATAATTACAGGAGGAACCAATGACATTAAGAAAGCTAAAGCAATAGAAGGAAGGATACCAGTGATTAGACCCAATAGGAAGTTTGGTAAATTGTTAATGAACCTTAAGAAATAAATTTTATCAGTTAAAAAACTAATATTACTGATCATACCGACAACAGCAACAGGAATTGCCCAAAATATTATCATTAACACTAAGAATGTTGTTGCTAAAATTTTTTTAATTTTTCTTTCTTTTGAACTAAAATTCAAATTTGACCAGATAATTTGTTCATTTGAGTAACCAATATACTTCTTGTGATAATTTTCTTTACCCAACAAAATATCTAATGTTTGATATATCTTTTGAGCTTGTAATTGAGTGTCAAATTGTAAAAAAGCAGTATTTAGGTATTCATGGCTACTTTCATACTTCTGTTGTTTCTCTGCAATTTCTTCATTTTCTTCAGGAATGTGATCATTTAAATACGAGACAGTGTTCACTTTTTTACCATTCAAACGTTTTAAGAAAAGAGGTAATCTTGAATTGATGTAATGTTTCTCCCTTTTTTCATATGGAACATAGGTTTCTAAATCATCAGTTCTTCTTCTTCCATTCTCATAAAGTTTATCCTTGTACTTCTCATTCTTATCTGTCTTAATTTTCATTTTAACAGATTTTTTAATCATTTTATTCAAAGCTGTTTCATACCTTTCCGAATCTTTTTTACGTTCTTCACATAATTTTTCTAATTCCTTTACATTTTTAGCAATACTAATTTTATTTGCCTTACTAAATATCATCTCTAACTCGCCATTTTTGTTTGGATTTAAATCTGTTAATATAATAGTTCTTGATGATAACAACCCATCGTAAAGAGGAGATGTTTGCAAGGCATGTCTGAAGACGACGTAGTAATATAATTCTCTATAAATTATATAAATGATGACAGAAAACCATATCCACGAAAGAAAAACATGAGCATAAAATCTATTTTTATTTGTGACGTTTGACATACTTAATAATTCAAAACCTTTCAAATTTTTACCATTAGTTGCATTAACTGGTAATAAAATGGGGAACAAAATAAAGAACGACAAAAACGATATAATCAATACAATTCCAATGTATCTCAAAAAAAAGTAACCATCAACACTGGCATTCTGAATTAAATAAGAATGTCTCTTAGAAATTAAAAAAGGTACCCATTTAAAATAACCTTTAGGCACGGAAGAAGTTCTTTCTTCTTCCCTTATTGTATAAACGTCTTTCAACGTTCTCGGTTCATATGTTCTTTTAAACCTTGGTCTAAAATTAATGAATAGAATTATAAATATCAAAGCTATTATCCCATTAAAGATTAAACTCGACACGAAAGCACTTGTTGAACTTGAATCGGATGCCATTTTGACAAATTTAATTTTAAAATAATAGTTTTAAGTAACGTAAGTGTGTTTTTGTTTTCTATATTTTCTTTAATTTATTATATTATTTTTTTGAATAAATTAAATAGATTTAATTTAAAAAATATTTTAACACAAATTATATAAACATAACTATAATATAAATTAAAAAGAATATCAAGAAAACGAAATTGAATGAAGATAGAAAGGGAAGAAAATAAAAAGAAAAATTGAAGTTACTTTTATACTTTTGGAACAAAAGTCAATTACAATTAAAATTAATTTTACATATCTCATTTAATAAACTAAATATCTGCTAAATATTACATTTATGGCTCATTGGAGTAAGTAAATTTTTAAAAAATCAAAACACCTTAACTCCCTTATATTTGAGTATACTAATAAATAAAGTTTCAAACAATAAAACTCATTAGAATTATTCAAATGGTTGATTATCATAGCTATAGTTTTAATTTCAATGAAAAGTCTATAATATTTATCTGTAATTATGCAAATGAACAAAATTCTCAAAAGTTTCCCTCTTTCTTAAATCAATAAATGTGATGTTCCTACGGAAGTTTCTTAATTTTTTTAAGAATTTTAAAGTTTGGAAAATGATAGATTTTGAGGTTTCGAAGACAAATTTGGATTTATTTCCATCTGCTTAATATATGCATTGTTGTAATAGAAATAAAAAGAATTAAAGTTTCATTTAATTAATTAAAATATTAAATGACCTTTTTTATCCTTAAAAATTATTACTCTTATTATTCTTTGTGAAGTGTACATGCCATTACTGAATCAGTTTTACCTGTCCACCAACTTATATTTGATAATTTAACATTTGATGAAGGACTTACTGTAACACCATCTTCACCTAAATAAACAGAACCGATAGTAATAATAAGGCTATTTATTATGTCATGTCTTTTCAATAATTGGTTAATAACATTTGCTCCACCTTCAACCATTATTGAGTTAATATTATATTCATTTTTAATTCTATTAAATAATAATTTCCAATCAATATTTGAATTATTATAGACCATATATTCAACCAATTCTTCTCTATCATTCTCTTGTGGAAGTTCTTTAACGATAACAATTGGGGGTTTACCCTCATTTTTTAAACAAAGTTCTTCCATTTTGGATCCTCTAAATCTCCACTCCCTCTCTAAATCAATAATTATTGGTCTTGGGGAGTATATATTTAATTTATTAACATCAGAAAATGGATTCCATTTGCAATTTAATCCAGGATTATCTCCAAGAATTGTACCTGTACCAACTAAAATACCATCATGATGATAACGTAAATAATGGGTCATTGTTTTTGTCTCTGGATGAGAAATTATAGTTCTAATACCTGGACCACTTGAAATTTTTGAATCTAAAGATTGTGCATATGTTAAGGTCACAAAAATATCATCAGTATTTGACTTATTTGGTAAATAATTCTTTAAGAAATTAGGAAATCGATCATCTAAGAGTTCTAATGACATGATTTCAATAATAACTTAAAAAAAATAATTATTAGTTAACTTCTTGTTTGTATGATTAAGATTGTGTTGTTTTTCTAATTTGTTCTTTCTTTTTTTTTGAATAGAAAACAAATACGAATAAATTTAAAAAAATGCAAGTTCAATTATTAATTAATTTAAGAATATAATTTTATATTTTATATTTTATTTTAATTTAAATCTTCAATTTATATATTAGTTTCTACATTAGAAATTTTTATATAAAGAATATTGTTTGTTATTAAATATTGATGGTAACAATTTTCACCTTAATATGTTATTTAATTATTAAATTAAATTCTTGCTACGCGAATGCAAATATTAACAATTCATCCCGACAATGAACGTAAATTTATAATATTACTAATGCTAAATAAGATAAAATAGATAATTGTTTCTTTATATATATCATATACAATATCTTTATATAAAATTTTAAGTCTTTTTTTTAATGTGTTAATATGGTTTCTATATTTACCATTTTTCGTATTTGTTGATGCATCTTACCTTTTCTGGCCAAGCAAGTTCCGGTACTTCTGGTACCAATAATGCCTTGGTTATTAAAGGTATCATTGTTGGAGTAACTCTACCTAACCAAACTAAAGTATTAGAACGTTTTAAATAAATTTGAACATTGGCGGCAAATTTATGACCACCAACATGATTAATATATTGAGCCACTACACCTTCACCTCTGAGATCTGAATTGTCTCTAAATAAACCATAATATTGTAATTCTTTTTCTAATGTTTTTTTTAAAAACGGAGCAGTGATGCCACATCTTTTATCTCTTGTTCTATGTGAACAAATAAATACATATGCATTTTCTTTAGCTTCAGATAAATATGGTTTTTCTTGTAATAATTGTTCTCTACTGATATCTTTTGATAATATATGTGGTACTAAATCATCTAATATTTCATTAACATTATCAGATTTTAAATCATTTATCCATAAAAAACATGGTAATAATAATACATTATTTTTTGTACCTCTCATAACGTCAATATCCATAATATTTTTTGGTAATGATGTAACATTACAAACCATTGAAGTGCCTTCGCCTACATTTGAATATTTTTCAATATTATCTTGACACCATTTATTAATAATTGCTTGAACACTGCCTTGTTTTTCATTGCATGCATCATGAGCCCAGTCGGTTTGAGATGTTGGAACAATAAATTGTATCTTTGGAATTTTTGAAGAATTAAATAATGGAGTAGAATAATCAAACTGAAGTTTATTGAAAGCTTCTTCACCTTCTTCAATTTCATCGTCACAATTTGAACATGAAGCTTGATCTCTATTACTTGAATCACATACTTTGATTATAGATTCAATTTGATTTAAATCAGCTTCTGATACACCTGTTTCTGTTTCTACTTGAAGTTCACTCATTACTTGTTATTTAAATTTTAGTTGGTATGAATGTGTTGGATACTTCTCGATGTTTAAACACAAGCTAAATTTAAAAATAAAATACTCTTAATCAATAAAAAATTAAATAAATATATTTATATAATAGAAAAAAATGTGTATTAATTCATCAACCAATTATTATTAGTCTAAGAAATAAGTTTATTGGTGAAATATCTATATTAAGAGATGAGGGTTTCTTGAAACTTTACTTGGCAAACGAATTAAATAGGAAAATAACATAAATTTTTCAATTTTATTACCCATAATAAAAATGCGGCTTATATTTTGTAATTATAATGGGTTTTATCTCCTGCCGAACTCACATGATAAAAACTGTTAATTCCGTTCATTGTAATATCTTATATCCGTTGAGTCATATTTATGAGCCGATATATATAAGGTATGGTATTTTTTAATAATATTATTATTTAATATTTAAATAGATTCTGAATTAAAAATGTTTTTTGGACTCTATATATTGGCATTTAATCTAATAAAAAAAATTATACTAAAAGAAATTCATAGAATATGAAATCTGAATTCTAAATTCATCTATAATAACATATCAGTGATGCATTTAATGTATTCATTATTAGTCTTTTCGGATTCTTCAGATAGTTCTCTTAACAACTGTTGGATCTTTTCTTGACATTTTTCATCAGTAATGTTTTCAGGTTTATCTAATCCTTCATCTTTACACTTTTGTACCCATTCTTTAAGCAATGTTCTTAATTTTTCATTACCTTCATTTAATTCTTGTGGTGATAATTTTAACTTTTTAACTTCTTTATTTGTTGATTTTAAATCTTCTAATTCATTGGCTTTACGTTTTGCCATTTTAATAATCTTTTCTGGGAACTGAACAACTTCTGCAACATGGATACCAAATGATTGATCAGAAATACCAGGTTCCACTTTATAAAGTAATGTAATATCTTCACTATCTTTTTTCCCTTCTAAATTAGCTGTTATGCTACCAATGTGGGAAACAACATGTGAATTTTTAACATTTGATAATTTTTCTGCTAATGAAGTTAATTCATGGAAATGTGTAGCAAATAAAGTAAAACAACCGATATTTTTAGCAATATGTTCAGAAATAGCCCATGCTAAACCAAAACCATCATATGTGCTGGTACCTCTACCTAATTCATCAACGATAATTAATGAGTTGGCTGTTGCGTTTTTTAAAATTGAAGAAGTTTCTAACATTTCAACCATAAATGTAGAGACACCTTTTAATTGTGAATCACCTGCACCAACTCTACATAAGATAGCGTCAACAATTGATATTTCAGCTTCATCACATGGAACAAAACATCCAATTTGTGCCATTAGTGAGATAACACCAACTTGTCTAATATATGTAGATTTACCACCCATATTTGGACCAGTAATTATTATAAAATCACTTGTATCTTTAACTAATTCTACATCATTTGAAATAAATGTTAAATCATCTTGTATTTCAAGCACAGGGTGACGTGAATTCTTTAAGATTGTCTTTCTATCAGTGTCTTCTAAACCATGCATAGTTGGTCTAATATAAGGAATTGGTGCATAAGAAGAGGCATGTGCAAAAGAGCATAAAACATCTTGATTCGCTAAAACTAAAGATAACTTTTCCAAAACTGGGGTATAGGTCAAAGTAATTCCTACTATTTCCTTAACTAGTGCAGATTGTTGCTTTTCGTATTCCTTTTGTATAATAGCAGTTTCTTTAGCAATTTCTTTTAATTCTCTAGTACTAAAGTAAATACCAGCTTTAACAGTAGATAGTTCGATATATTTTTTATGTTTGCGAAGTTCTTTAGCATCGTTACGAGTTAATCTCATACACCAACCATGTAAATGGTGATTCTCAAGTTTTAATTTCTTTTCCATGTCGAAACCTAAATTTTCAGAAGCTTCTACATGTGCGGCATGAATTTGATTTCTTAACTCATCTAATTCAGTTCTTAATTTTGCTAATTCTTCATTAAATTCTATTTTAATCATAAATTCATTGTGAGTTTCATACATGTCCAAATCAACGGTAGTTTCCACCATTTCTTCAAATTTAGTCAATGGATTAACATGTTGTTTAATTGGGTCAATCCAAGTTTTTTGCACTAATTCTTTCAAGTTCTCATCGACATCTCCGTCGATTCCCTCTAAAAAGGATTCTAATAATTGTAAAATATCTGGGATTTTTTTACTAAATTGATAAATTTTTAAGATATCTTCTAAATTACCATTTTTTGTTAATTTTTTAGTTATACGACGAACGTCTGGAATTGTTGGTAAATAATTAGTCTCTAGTGATTCTCTTAATTCTAATTGATCCATTAAAAATTCGACTAAATCATGTCTCTTATTAATTTCTGTTAATTCAGTTAATGGTTGTTTTAACCATTCGTTTAATAATCTTACACCAGCTTTTGTTTTACAATTATTTAATAATTGAAATAAAGATGAAATTTTTGATTCATTACTATTACTATAACCACCTGATACAGCAATATTGGATTGCATATAAGATTGTGATAAATTATTTGGAAATAAATTTAATGCTTTAACAGCAGATGCATCTAATTTCATTATATGATTAATCGAATATTCTATCAATTCGAATTTGCCTACTGTGTCAGATTCTTTTAATAATTCTAAATAATTTAATAAAGCATTACATGATCCTAAAGCAAGATTTGAAAACTTTTTTGGTAATGACATTGATAAATCATCTCCTAATAATTTTATTAAATCACTTTCAATATCCTTTGTTTGAAATTCTGAGTTTTTAACTAAAGTTGTCACACAATTACAACGATCTAAAACACCTGAAATTTTTTTCAATTCGTTTCTACTTGATTCAGTTTTATTTAATTCAGGTATTAAACATTCCCTAACACCTAATTGAATTAAACAACTTTCTAAATTAGAATAAACTTCATTATCAACAATATCCATCATACCTATTTTTTGATTACTTGTATCAATAAATGCTAAACCAAGTGTACAATTACCATCTTGAGAATTTAATTGAATCTTAATTGAAGCTAATATCACAGGTGTATCAACATTAATATTCATTAAGTCTTCAACTTGATCTATATTACCAGGAGAAGCACATTTTAATAAATTCCAATTTTTATCATATATTTCAACTTTATAACCTAACTCTAATAAACAATTTTTCAATAATGTACCAACGACTTGTGTTGATAAAGTTGCATATTGTTTTGGCTCTAAACCAAATCTTTTGCTTGTTCCGTGATCAAGATTACAATCTTTTAATACAGACTGTGTATGGTAAACATTATCAGCTACAAATACAGCATCTGAACCTACAACAGTATAATAATCACCACGATCAGAAATTCTAATTGTAGTCTCCAATTTTTCAGGTAATGAAGTGAATTTATTATAAAAACCTCGTTCATCACTAGGAGCAGAAAATTTCAATTCAGGTCTATTAGTAGACATTTTTGTGTTTAGTTTTTTTTGTTTCTACGTCCCAAATAGAATTCCAATTTTAATTAAATATATAAGGTGTCATTAAACTTAAAATTATATTAAAATAAATTAAATAAAATGTAAAAAAAAAAACACCATAATATTTCAATATTATTGTTATTATTATTATTCTTATTCTTACGCGTTACTTCCTTTAAATTTTTCCAAAAATTCGATGAGTTTTGTCAAAAATTTTGAAATTTCAATATATAATTTCTATGCCATACAAATTCATTTTTTGGGAAAAAGAATTAAAGAAAAAAATTTGGATTTGAATATAAAGAAAAAATAATTACGATGCCTTTAAAAAATTGATAAGAAACGTTTTGTTTAGGTTTGATTAATTCGTTATATATTCGTAATATATATATTATCTAATAATTCAAAACGAATAACGATCCTAATTTTAAACTCAGTTTTTTTGTTTTTCCTTTTGACTTATTTTAAAAGGAATTTGGAAGATTGAATTATCGTTCCTAATACTTTAGTCATCATTTACAAAATAGCATCATCAGTATTTTAATTTTTGTGTTATTATTATTCTAATAAAAAAAAATATTACTGATACTTATATATATTAAAAAAATACGTTTTAGCATGGATGAATTTGAAATCGGAACTGCAGATTTAGATGGTATTTTTAAAGATGAATATAAATTAACTGAAAGTGCTCATATACATTCTTTATTATTGAATATACATGAATCAAATTATGTTGAATTAAAATCAAAATTATTTTACTATTTAGAAAAATCTACTGACTATGCATATGTGAAATATTGGAGAACAATAATTTCAATTAATTCTACAACATTGTTACATTCAGATTTGAATTTTTTGGAATTAATTAATGTTAAAAATGAAAACACAACTATGATTAAATTATTATATGACTCATTAAAAGAATTAGAAAATACATCAATATCAAAAGTAGAATTATTAATTAAAAATATTTTTAATTTTGTTAGTATGAATTCAATTTGTGAAAATTTAAAATTAACACAAATTTTGATACGTTTAGATGATATAAAAGATGAACAACTTAAAATGAGATTTAGAGCTGCATTCTTGGTAGCTGGTGATAATTTAGATGGTAAAGATTTAGAAAATATAACAGTCACTGAACTATTTGACAGACTGGTCAGAAGTTGTGATACAATTCAATTTTATATAGATTTTAATACATTAATTGAATTTGAGAATGATTCAAACAGAATAGGTTTGATGACAACTTTCATTTCAAGAATATTTTTAGGTGATGAATCAATCGAATTTTTATTATCAGATAGTGAAAAAAAAGAAAAAATAAATGGAGACACAATAATGAGCTTACTAAATTTTTCTAAATATTTAGATATGCCTTGGTTAGAAATATTTGCAACCGTAAGTAATAGATTTTCGAATTCAGATTCAATTAGTATAAGTGCTAAATCACTATTATATTTTTTTAAAATATTGAATAAGGAAGATATTATTAAAACATTCTTTGTTACTGTATGGAGTGAAAAACTTATTATCCAAATTTTAAAAGGATTATTGCTTATCCGGGAAGAAGATGATATACAAGACACTTTTTTATCCGAGTTCAAAGATCAAATAAAATATAAACATCATGAGATCTCAAATCTTTATTCTGAGATACCAGCATTTGCATTCTTTGAAGCTGATGTTTACTCGAAGTTTATTTTCGATGGCGTTTATGGTGATCGCAAACTACCAATAGAATTTGTTAAGTTATCGGAGGATATTAATAAGTATCCAGACTATTATTTATTATCTTTATTCAATCAAATGGCAAAGACTTCTCATACTGATAATTATTCAAAAGGAAATTACAGATTTATCGAATACTTATTAGAAAAAACAATATCTAATAAGCAAATTCCATGTAAACAATTTTTACAAAATTTATTTAATATAGATATATTTATTAAATTTTTGAATACAGAAGATAAAATGATAGAAAATTATAAATATTTTATTAGTTCGTTTAATGAAATTAATTTGACTGAAAAATTATTGAATCCTCTAAGCATGAGACAGTTGTTGAATTTAATAACTGTTCTTCCAAAAACCCAACCTAATATGATTTTGAAATACATAAAATCAAATTTAAATGAAAATAATATCAGAGAAATTATAAGGGAATTTAGAATAATTTTAAAAAATAGAATCAACCCTTTTAAATTATTACAATTTGGTAAACTACTATGTATAGTTAGATCTTCTCTAATTGAAAACTACATAGAATGTCAATTTGAAGATTTGGAACAAGAGTTAATTTTAACTTTCCCAGAGTTAATATTGTATGAGTCGATGGATGATGACAACATTGATTTTAGAGCAGAAATAATCAAGAAGTCTGAAGATGAAAAAATACAAAAGAAACTTCAATCATTTTACCAGGGTAATTCGACTATAGAAGATATGTTGACTTATCTTAAAGATAGGAAATTTAGTGGCTCATTTGAAAACAGAAACGTTTTTTGTTCTTTCGTATATTTTTTAATATATGAATCCTACTATTTCGCTAAATATCCTCAACAACAATTAATCTTAACAGCGAACTTATGGGGTATGCTTATTAAAAATGGCATTTTAGACAAATTAGCATTGGATGTATTTGTTTACATAATTAGTAAGTGTTTCAAAAGTGAAAATGATAAGATAAGAAAGTTTGCTGCTATTAGTTGTGCTCTTTTTAATGAAACAAGTTTAGACACCTTTGTAAAAGACATCAATAAGTTTACAGACATTATAGATAAAGACCCGACTAAGAAATCAGAAAAGTTGCATAAAGATAAAAATAATACTGATCAGACAGAGATTGAGAAAATCAGTTCACCTTCTGATAATAATATTTCAATATTTTCCGACTATTTTAAGATGATCCCATATCCAAGTTGGTTTAAAAAAGATAGTTTGAAAACAAAAACTAAATCAAACTTAATGAGGATATTATCTGGTTTAACTTCTAATAATTATGATGACAAATTAAAGTCCTTAAAAGCTAATTTACCAGCTGATCTTTATTTTGGATTTTGTAAAGACGTAGCAATAGAGCATATTTTAGAGACTACTGATCAAAAAATAGTTGGAAACCTTATGTATGATATGGGTTCTAAGATTTTAATTGATTGTCTGATAAATGAAACTTGCTCACGTATAAAATTTCAGTTAGAGTCTGATAGTTTTAATGTTGCCACGTTGAGTAGACTATCATCGTGGTTTGGTTTTATTACAATCGGTCATGACATTGAAATAGAGGATAAAATATTATCTCTCAAAAAGTTGGTACATGATTTTAAGGATTCTGACTTAATTGAAAGAATTGTGCCAATAGTGTGCCATACAGTTCTTAACTCAAAAGATTCTAAAATGTTCAGCATCTCAAATCCTTGGATAATATCAATACTTCAAGACTTGAAGTTCATTTCTGAAAATCAAAAATTATCACTACCAAATGTATTCGAAATTGAATATCTATTTGAGGCTTTATTCGGTGGTATGAATAATTTTTTGAACTCCGAATCAATTGAGGATATAGAAAACGTTAAAAACAAGAATGGAATGAATGAAATTGATGTGATTGGAGTGGGTCAAACTATCAATGAATTAGATTTAAATGATTTTAATACCGTTTTCAAAATAAAAATTGATAAAATGAGTAATAACATGGTTGGGAAATCAATTTTCAATATCGTATCTGGAATAAAGGGAGATTCTATAATTGTAAAAAATAATGAACTGCGAGAAATATTCAATATGGCTATTTCAAAGAGTGTATATACAATTATTTCGAACTTATATGAAACTAGTTTAAAAATACTAGTGAAAAAGTGTTTGAGTAAGGCTCAAAAAATACCTAATTTAAACTCAGAAGAAACAGATATTATTTTATATGTTATCGAGATGTTAAAATATTCAAATTTAAAAACTTTGATCATTAATTCTATTAAATTGATTGAAGAGAATATAATTAATAATGTAAAATTACTTTGCTCAATGAGCTCACAAAATGTAGCAAATTTGGATGATGGTTTAATACTTGCATTGTCTGGACACAATTTTATACTCATTGATAAAATTTCTAAGTTGCTTATTGGTATTAGTATATACGAAGTTATCAAATTTTTATCTGCTAGTAGCACTGGCAAGTTGAAAATATTAGACAGTGCAAGTTTTTTAACAGATATTACTTGGGCAACTGAGATTTTGCAAAATTACATGGGATTTATTACCCTTAATAATGATTCAACCGAAGAATCACAAAATAAAATGTTAAATTCAAACTTTATTTTGGATTCAGAAGATACCAAAAGACTTGAACCATTTATTGATAGCCAAAATCAGATACAGGTTCATAATATCGAATCAAATAATGCATCTATTATGCACCTCGTTAGTATACAGTTGAATAATTTAAAATCAAATACAATGTATACAGCAAGCAATGCAAGTAATTTGGATAAAATTGTATCAATAAATATCCAATTATGTGTGCAACTGTTAGAGTTACTATCGAAATTAGATAAAAATAACGAATTGCAAATGTTTGTTTTAAATGAAGTCTTCCATTTATATCTAGTATCACCTAATATTTCCTTAAAAGAAATTTTACTTCTATTTTTAAAACAGATCGTAAATTTTTCAACAAATCTAAAAACATTCATCAATGTTTGGTTTTCAAACAATATTACACAACATCCTTTATATGCCCAATGTTTAAAAAATTTTATTAGACAAGGTATATTAAGAACAGATGATTTAGATTTCATTCTTTCAAATGTTCTTAGTCAAAACAGTTCATTCGCTTCTTCTGTTGCTTATGAGTTCCTCGCTACATTTCTACAGGAGAATCCAAAGGATATCTTAAAAACGAGTCTTATCTCAACAATTGAATTGATCTCAAAGGATGCTAATCCACGAGCTCGGGAACTTGTCATGTCCATGGATAAATATGAGGTCTCTGAAGATTCTCAAGGTAGTCCTCGCACTATACATGCTAACCATACTATTATATTTGCAAATTTTGTTGTACTGGTTAAAAATTCTGCAATAGATAATATTAGCATTATTGTATTTATAAAACAAATGTTTGAGATGAATATTATAAACAATTGCGATCGTTTGAATATTTTTTTCAAGGATGCAGTGCATTTTGCTGAATTGATGTTTAACTGTACTGTAGATAAAAAGGATAACTATATTGCAACAGATGCACTAGTAATTTTATTGATTAAACTATTATTATATACGGAAGCAGATAACACATTAAGGGAAAAAATACTTAATATATTCTTTTGCCAAGTGTCTTTTAATTTTTTTGAAAGTTATAACAGTAATAGGTTTAACGAAAGATTTTATTTTAGACTTTTTTCCTCACTAATGTGTGAGTGGAGAAAATTATCTGATAATAAATTTAGCTTTGATAATAATGAAAATATATCATCTGAACTAGAAACTTTTGAAAATATTTTTTGTTCCAATCTCAATGCTACTCTCCATACTTTTCAACCACTATTGTTCCCAGCTTTTTCGTTCTCATTCCTTTCTTTAATTTCGCATAGAATGATGCTTCCTCTTTATCTTGCCAACGAAGCTTATTGGGATGGTGCTACATTACTATTTGGTGATATTTTTAAGTTTGTTCAATCAAACTACAATAAAGATACGTATATTGAAAAATACTTAGATGTTTTAGAGAATGGTTTGATTAATATATTTGTGGATATTTCAAACGACTTTCCTGATTATCTAATTGCAAACCATTTAGAATTATTATCAGTAGTACCAGACAATTGCTGTAGATTGAAGAATATTATCCTTTCAGCATCTCCTGTCTCTATGGAGTTAACAAAACATGGCAAAGTTTTAGATTTAGAGAATGTGAGCAATTTTGCCTATCCTTCAATATTCCAAGATTTAAATCCAATACTTACAAGAATTAGGAAACCTTTGGTAAACTATTTACGGATGCCTGCTTCCCCTTTACTAAAATCCATTGAGCAAGAAATACATTTAAAGCATTTAAAACATGTTAATGGAATTGGCTATGATGTAGGATCGATTAATATGAAAATGTTAAGATCTATTGTGCTATTTGTATTATTTGAAGCTAGTAGTGAATTAGAAAGACTTTCACATAATGTTACATTTAATTTGAACTCTTCCTACTACACATTCTTTGAATCTCTTATATACAACGCTGGTTCGAATAATGTTGAACTCCAATATATGATAATTTCTGTATTATTTGAACAACTAAGGTACCCAAATTTACATACATATTGGTGTATATGGTTCTTAGAAAATATTTTCCAAAAAAATGGTCATATCGATAGTGACGTTTCTAATTCTGAGATTCAAGAAATGATAATAAGATGTATATTTGAAAGATTACTAATTGTAGAAAATGGGCCTTATCCTTGGGGTAGTGTCGAACTATTAAATCACCTAATTAATTTACCTAATCTGGATATATTTGAACTCGATATTATTTCATCAAATCCTTTATTTTCATCAAAATTAAAGCAGCATGTTAATATGAATACATAATCGTATTTAAAAATTGATAAATAAATGTAACTATTGAATATATACCCAGTGAAAATATTTAATCATGTATTAATCTGTTTAAGTGTTTAGAAATATGGTTTACTTGATTACGTAACTATATTACTCCAAATAAATAACAATCTCTCTTTGCTCAGGCATTTTTTTTAAATGGGGGTCTTCAATTTTTTAAGTATCAGATATATCGAATCTTGAAATTTCTAGTAATCTGAAATCAAAAAAAAAGCTTAAAATAGATCAAATATGTAAATATATCTTTTTTTACATTCTATTATATAAATAAATTGATAAAATGTTAAAATTATTACGGATTGATTGATTAGAAACTCAATTATAAACGTTAGTGAAGGATTCCTTTATGATTTTCGTAGCTTTAAAAAGGAATATAGCAAAAATATTCAACGATAATGTTGACGAAACAGGGAAAAGACGTTCAAGGAGACCTGCCAATACATCATTTAGACAACAACGTCTGAAGGCATGGCATCCAGTGTTTTCACCACAAAGTGTATTACCTTTGTTGATAATACTCACGTGTATATTAGCACCAATAGGTATTGGGTTAATTATTAGCGTAATACATGTACAAGATTTAAATATTGATTATACCAATTGCTCTCTGCAATCCTCAACTTCATCTTTCGTACAGATTCCAGATGAATATATAAAATACCATTTTAAGAATAAACTTAACGTTAAACCGATGTGGAAATTGGTTACAGATTCCGATGAAACTACGTGTCAATTTCAATTTGAAATTCCAAACGATATTAAAACACCGATTAATATTTATTATAAATTGACTAACTTTTATCAAAATCATAGAGAATATGTTGATTCGATTGATATTGATCAATTAAAGGGTGATGATATCTCATATTCAAATTTAGATGACAAATGTGATCCGTTTAGGGAGCTGGATGGTAAAACTATTTACCCATGTGGGGTAATAGCTAATTCCATGTTCAATGATAGTTATGCAAATGAATTTGTTGGACTTGATAATATTGATAATTATTCTTTGGAAACGAGTGGAACTGCATGGAGTACTGATAAGCATAGATACAAGAAAACAAAATATGATGTTAACGATATAGTACCGCCTCCTAATTGGGCTAAAAGATTTCCTAATGGTTATACTGAAGATAATTTACCGGATCTCCACACATGGCAAGAATTTCAAGTATGGATGAGGCCTGCTGCTCTACCTACTTTTCATAAGTTGATTCTAAAAAATCACGATAGTACATTACCTAAAGGAAATTACACATTCGATATTGGACTTAACTACCCAGTAACTTCTTTTGATGGCACAAAGTCTTTTGTATTAACCACTAACACCATTGTAGGTGCTAGAAGTGTAACTTTAGGTGTATTGTATCTTGTAGTTGCAGGTATTTCAGCCGTAGCTGCTTTTGTATTTTTGTTGAAGGTGCTAATATCACCAAAGCAAAATAATAATCATGAATATTTAAGAAACGCTGAAGCTAATATTCATAATAAAATGAAGGATATGGCAGTAAGAGAAATACTTTAGCTTACCATATTACATATTTAACGATTTTTGCATATTAAATAATATTTTAGGAATAATATTAAGTACTTAATTATCATGAATAATATAATTTAATGAAATTTAAATATGGTATATAGAATCTTTTTACTTGTAAAATTAAAGTTGACTATAGTTATTATGTGGAAAGTATGAAATGCACTTTCTTATTATGCAAAACCAAGTTTCAATCATTTGAAATTTAGATTAATCATTATTTGTTGAAAGTAAACCCGTTTCTGTTTTGCTGTCTCTTTAATCTGTCACGCATCATTAATGATGATGAAGAATGAGATCTCTCAGGGTCCCCACTATTGCTTACACCAGAATTTTGAATATTTACTGGTATTTGTTCATCACGATTATTCCCTCTTGGACTATTCGTTATACTATTTGGATTGTTTGAGGTATTTGTGTTCACCGCAGTGGTTCTTTCATTGTTTGAGGTATTTGTGTTCACCGCAGTGGTTCTTTCATTGTTTGAATTGTAAATGCTTTGAAAAGACATACTAGCAGTTGGTCTTTGTTGTAATTTTGGAACGGAAACTTTTGTAGTTAATTTTTCTTCTCTGATAGGAGGTTCATCTAACATATTTGTATAATTATTTTTATTACGACTTGATGTGAACATTGATGAGCCAAAAGACGATGATTCATTTTTTTTATTTATTTTTTCTTGTTGTTCCATTTGTTTCCTTAATATTTTATTCTCATCTGGTAAATCTTCTTTATGACCCAACCAACCTGGAAATCCTTGAAATGGCTCTTGATTTTCGTAAAATTTTACAAGAGCCTTGTGAACTAAAGTTGTTTCAACACTATTACCATCAGAATCCGATCTTATACCAAGTTGTGAAAATGAAGTTGATATAGATTTTGTTGATTTAGTAAATTTATTCCATAAGTTATCAGAATCTGGTTGTGTTGAGAATGTGCTCATTGTCCAATATATTTATTTTTAGAAATTTTAAATTTTGTATTATCTTTAGATATTAAGGACAGTTAGATAGTCTTATGTTTAAAAAATGTAATTCCAATATCAATAAAAACAAAAAATCTTAGATGTAAAATATTCGAGTGTATCTAATATTTAAGGCAAATATATCTCCTATATGATTATGTTATTATTCTAAATCTGCTAAAATTAAAAATTGTATTTCTTTTATTTTCAATTAAATTCTTGATTTATCAAAATGTACGCCTTAAATTTTTAAAGCCATAAACGAAAGCCAATATACATTAAAGTAATTTGGGATGTATATTTAAACAGAAAATTAAACAAATGATTATATGGATATATGTATGTTAAATTAAGTATACAGGAGAATAAATTAATTCTTATTTCAAAAATATATAAGTTATGGTGAAATAAAATAGTAAAATAGCAAAAATACATTGATTAAATTTTATTCTAAAAAAGTATGTGTTATTATCCACCGAGAATTTAAATGATGATATATATTAATGTGTAGTTTCTATTTATTCAATGGTCTTTTCAACCAAGTAAATACCGTATTTGTCTTTTAATTCCTTCATAATTGGGTCATTAATTTCTGGAGTGTATGGAGCTAATAAACCTGGACCCTTTATTTGACCATTTAATACCATTTGAGTAGCAATGGCAACTGGGTAACCAACGGTGGCAGCCATAGAACTGTAACCACCAACTTTACCATAATCAACTAATGTAGAAGTTATTGTCTCTTTCTTACCATCGGCCCATTCAATACCAAATTTATGTTGCAGAACAACCATGTCACGTTCATTTTCTGTATATTGCATTAAATCTTCTAAAGTAGCACATAGAGTATCTAAAGCATTACCCTTTGGAGTAATTTGATTGTTTGAGAAGAAACCTAACCATTGGAAACCATTCAAGATTCTTTCTCTATCTTCATCCGATTTCCATTGTGTTAAAGAATCTATTTTCTTTACTAAATCTTCTTTTGAGATTGATTCACTTTGAATATATTTATGTAAAGCTTCATTCCATGCAATTGGCTTTGTGAAAATTTCATTTTCGTCATCTTTTAACATACCCATGTCAACTAATACTTTAACAAATTCTGGGAAACCTTGATATCTTAGAGTGCCTCTAATGACAGTTTCAGCTTCTGGAATTTCATATAAATCTTTGAAAGTTGTAGAATCTCTATTTGGATAACAAACAAATGCATAACCTGGATAAATGAAATATGGTTTAGCGGAACTCATTAAATCTTCAGATGATACTTGAACTAATTGATTATCTTTATAATATTTAGCTGAGTTTCTTAAAGCTAATAAAACACCTCTTGAAGACCAAGAAAATTTATAACCTAATGGATTATCAGAATCTTCTGGAGCTGGTAAACCACCACAATAAGAGATAAAAGAAGTAATTTTACCATTTTTTTTATGAACTTCATCAATGACTTTAACAGCATATAAATGATCAATACCTGGATCTAAACCAATTTCATTCATAACTGTAATACCAGCTTTTTTAATTTCTGGTTCTAATTCTCTTAAAGCAGGAGAAATATAAGATGAAGTTACAACATTTTTCTTTAATCTAATGGCACTTTTCACAACAGTAGCATGATAAATATAAGGAATTAAAGAAATGACAACATCATTTTGACCAACAGCAGCATCCAAAGCAGTATCATCAGTAACATCTAATGAAATTGCTTTAGCATTTGTACCTTTAGCTAGTTCTTCAGCATTTTTTAAAGTTCTACAGGCAACGGTAACTTCAATATCACCGGCATTGGATAAAACATCGACAACTGGTTTAGCAACGAAACCAGAACCTAATAATAAAACTTTTTTTGCCATTTTTCAAAATAAATTTGTGTTTCAAAAATAAAAAATCAATTTAATATATCTATTGATTGATTAACGTCGATATGGTTGTTTTTTTTATAAATTTTTCAAAGAAAATAAATAAATAAAATAACACACAAAAGAAAAAGATATTTAAATTTAAATAAAATTATTTAACTAATTTTGTCATCCTTATATATATTGATTAAAAAATCAGTTCTCTTTAAACAATTTATTTCATTCAATTAAAAAAAGAAAAGTCATAAAAACGATGAGTTTTACTTTAAATTCAACCATTAGATTAATTATGACCCATACCTAAATTAAGTTAATTATTTAAATTCCAGTTTAATTTTCATAATTTAAAGGTTTTCTTGATGGTATTTTAACAAAAAAAATATCATTATCTTTTTCCAAAGCATTAAATATTACCATTAAAATTAACATCTCTACTATCACTTTAACTAAATTAAAATCAACATTCTTTAGCAAAAATAATAAATTTTTTGTTTTCGAAATTTTAAATGTCTCGGGAATTAATAAATGTTATTGCCGACGGCATTAATTAAAGGATTTAATTCCAATGGAATATATTTCTGTAAAATATCGATGAGATGAATGAATGATAATTGATATATTATTTACAGGATAAATATATATACTTGGGAAGCTCATTCATCATGGTGTGTTAGAGTCATATCATTGTCATGGTTTATTGTTTTCTGTCCATTTGTAATGGTAAGGTTGCTAATAGTTATCATCGTTAACTTTTTCGTTTGTTAAGAATCTAATGAGCCAGAATCTTCATATGTTGTTTTAATGTTGAACCAAAATCAGCTTATCTTTAAAATTTTACCTTTAAATTTATCATATTTCTCTATACAAAAATATTTTCAGCATAAAAATTATGATCTTCTATTACATTAATACTTTCCCATAAATTTCTTTGATATATAAACCATTTTGGTAATTTTCTTTCAGATGGTATTTGTATTATCACCGTGTTATAATCATTATCAACAGTTGTTGTTGGTTTATTAATTGAATCAATTATATTTTGTTCTTCGTTATTTTTATCTTTTATTATAACATCTTTTTTGGTTGCTTTATAATATTCATATTCACCTAATTCTTTTTTATTAAATGCAAATCTATACTCGTTACCAAACATACCATGGTTTTGATTATCATCTTTAGTCATATCTTCATTTTCCTCATTTCGAACAGATTTTAATCGACTCTGTGTCTCAAATTCAACGTCATCGATTAGTTTAAGTAATCGTGTTGGTACTCTTGGGGCAAGTAAAAGATCTTCTTCATTCACAAGTTCCATCTTTGATTTTGTTTTATTTGAATTATTATTTATTTTTCTCTTACTATTACTACGTGATTTTTCATTTTTATCTTTCTTATCTGAATTTAATGTGACATTTTTTAATTTTAATTTTTCAATCATTAAATCTTTCTCCTTTTCATCAACATCTTGTTTAATTGAAAGTTTGATCGTATCTAGAAAAGTTTCAGCAATGTAATTTCCATTCTTACCTGCAAATAATCTATATTCATTTAAAATTGATGCAATATTCCATTTTTGTAATTTCCGTAGTATTCCAACAACTATACTTGTTCTGTCAACTAATAAAATATTATGGTTGTCTGTATTCATTAAATATTCAAAAGTCTTCTTTAAACTTTTAGCTTTTATTATCATTAATTCATCATTATCGTTCAAATAATATTTATTGTATCGAGATTGACTAATTGCAATACTATCTTGTTTCTTTATATCTTCATTAATGTTTTTCTCTGTTATTTTATCATTTGAGATTGCATTGGTTTCATTTTCATTATCAATTTTAACATTTGTTAAATAATTTGCACTGCTATTAGAACCATCTATTACTGGATCATTTATAACCTCAGTTTTAGAATCCGATGTATTTAATTCTTTATTTAATTTTTCATTAGACTTTTTATAAACATCAACAGTATCCTGTTGTGGTAAGTAATCAATATTCCTCACAGCATGCCAATTTATATTACTATTCTTGAAAAATTCTTTAAAATATTTAGAAGGTTCTGGACCACCAATATATAACACGGTCTTTAAATTCAATGTCTCAAGGAATGATAGATTTAATGTTTCAACTTTTGAGCATCTGTAAACACCTTCTTCAGCTATACCAAAATTTGCAGGGGGGACTAACATATTTAACCTTCTGTTAGAGCTATGAAATGGTTTGTAGCTATGAAGTCGAAGTTGTAAAAAATTGAAAACTTTTGAAATCAATGAATCGACTCTTCAGAATCTTTATTCAAGTACAATTTACTTATCACCTCTTTTTATAACGTAAAAATTGATTTATACACATAAAACTGTATTCGATCAGAAATCTTTTTTTTTTATCTATTTATTTCAATACATTCAATTTTCAAATAATTATTAAAAAGCGAATTGAATATTTTTGAAAAATATCATATAATTTAACAAGGTATAGGTGTAAAGACAAAAAAAGATCAAGATATAATTTGGTATTTTGGTTAAAGTTATTATAACATAGCATCTGTGTTAAATATATTATTCTTTTGATAGTTTTTGCAAATGTTCAAGAAGTGTTTGCTATAAAATAATGAATTCAAGTTAAATAAATATTCCATTAAAAAGCGAGAGGAGTATTTGAAATAATTATGAATTAAACTACAGAAGTGTAACATATCTTTGTATATATATTAATGTATATGTACGTGTATGAATTTACAGTTGATTGCATTATTAATCGTTATTTTAATAATTTATGGGTAAGTTATAGATTTCAATCACCATGCTTCATGATGGTTAAAATTACATCCTTAGTTAGTTAGTAACTTAACTAAAATGAAAATAAAAAAGTTAAATCATTAAAGTGTTAGTATGAAGTAGTAACAATAAGACAATTCCGGATAGTTGAGTGATTATGTAATTATTCATCATTAAGTTAGATAATAATTCAATCTATTATTATAAATCTATGTCATTATTAGTCAAATTGAGTTTAAAGGTAAATTAAAAATCAAGTCCGATTATTTTACGTTGTATTATTTATTAACTTTGTTCAGACTTGGTCTTTTGATTTATTCTGTTTATTTCATTAATTACAATTCTGTAATTCTTAATAAAACATATAAAATGACCTTCCAATTTAATATCATTTTCTTAAATGACTAGAACTCTATTGATCTCTCTTCTTAGAGTGATGTTTCTTTGATTGGCGTGCATTGGAATTAGAACTGTTATTAGAATTATTTCCACTATTGTTAGCACTGGTATTGTTATTCATGCCAGAATTTGTAACATTGGTGTTATGTGTCGATGAACCTGGTGATGGTGTTGTAGATGTACTTCTTTTCACAGTTTTGCGTTCTAATTGAACTTCTACGTCATCTATTCTTAATTTTTTCTTTTCTACTGCATCAGTTTGACTTTTTTGATTTTCAAAGTCAACAACAGCAAATGTGTCTGAAATGGTAATTTTCATAATGCTACCAAATTCTTTTTCTAAAATTCTCTTTAATTTATCTTCATTAATACCTGCAGTTCCACGTATATATATTGGATAGAAACCATCTTTATTAACAGTACTAAATGTTTGTTTTTTCTTTGAAGATTTATTTAAAGAATTATCCTTTTTATTAGAATCAGAAGAGTTATTCTTATCAGAATTTGCCTTTGATTGATTTTCTTCATTTGAATTTTTAATGACTGTTGATTTATGATTTTTTTGTTCTATTCCTCCTAATTTAGAAGCCCAAGACATTTTTGGTTCTTGTTGTTCATTTAAATTTTCAGAGTCTTTTTCTAACTTATTATTATCTGATTTTAAAATCTCCTTTTCATTTTGAAATTCAATTTCTTGATCTTTTGTTAAATTGTCTGAATTAATAGAATCATTTGAAGATTTTACTTCAGAATCTGGTTCATTTCCATTTTCATTTTCATTTTCATCATCATTATTTTTATTTTTATCATTACTTTCATTGTCATTATTATTATTCATTATTTCATCATCATTATTTTCTTTAGCAACGTATTTTTCTAAAGAATCAGGTATGAATCTAATTATATCATTTGTAATATCATAAATATCTTCATTCTCTTGAGATTTTTGTAAAATAAAAGCTTGGCAAAATTTGAATGTAGAGGTACCTGACCAAAATAATTCACCTGTAGTTAAAATAATAATATTTGATTGTGAATTACCAGTAGATTGAATATCACAAGAATCTAATTTTACTTTTAAATCACAAACTTTTTTATTATTTCTAGTGAAAAATTTACTAATATTTTCTTTACCAGTTAATTTAACTGTTTGAACAGTATCAATTTTATCATTAATTTCAACTTGATAATTAATATGAGTTAATTCTGCAGTATTTGAATAAAGGGCAGAAACTTTTGAAGGATCTTTCTTCATACGTTCATAATAAATATTTAAAAATGCAAAACCAATATCGTTAACACTAGCTGTCATGATTCAATACTTTATATTGTTTAAAAATTATTGTTGTTGTTTTTTTTATTATTAATAATAAAAATGTTAAATTGAGAATATGTGATAAAATAAAATATTTTTAATAATTAAATTTTCTTTATATCACTATGCAAAATAAGAAAAAAAAATTGTTAATAAAGTGTTTTTTTTCCTTTAAAATGGTATTTAAAATGAGAATTAAAATTGTATTAAAAAATTATAGAAAAATAGATAGAAAAAAAAATTTTTTATTTTTTAATATTGTATTTTTTTAATATTTAAATTAGCATTAGCTTCTTATTTCAGTTTTCAAAAAAGATTAATATTTAATAATTCAATTAAATAACAAAATTTTTAAATATTATATTTATATAAGACCCTTACAATGAAATATTTAATAAACTTTAATATCAATTTAATATCAATTTACATTATTCAATATATTAAACTCTTAATAAATTTTCTTTTTGATTATTTTTTTTCTTCAATTAAATTTTCATTATTTTAAAATAATTTTTCGATTTTGAAAAAAGAAAGAGAAAAAAAAACCAGGAAATATCCATGTTTTCTGCTGATATTTGTTAGTAAAATGCAAGATCTTTTTTCTTTTTTTGCCTCAAATTTTTTCGTTTTTTATTTCGATTTCGATGGTACAAAGGCGGGTAACTGTACGAATTCTAATAATATTCCATTACTTAAAAGAGAGACAGAGTGGTTGATTGATCAATAATCTATTAATTATAAAACAAGATTAAAACAATTGAACAGTTGAACAATTGAGTATGCTCTTATAAATTCAAGAGGTTAGGTATATTGTTAACTTTCAACTTACAATCATTATGAATTAATTAGGGAACTTGAAAAAGAGCGAAAAAAGTGAAGTATAAACATTCTTGTTAATAATATGATATATTTGAAAAGATTATTTAATGTAATTTTAATATTATTTACTTGATTATATATCATGACTCGTTTAATATGCCAAAAATTAAATTTTTATAATGAGAAAATTCTAATCCATTTGGTAATTTTTTCATTGACATATTACTTAATTGTGAAAATGCTAATGATGTTAATAAACTGTTACCACCAGTTGTTGTAAATATTGGGAAACGTGGAATACCCAACTCTTCCGCTAATGAAGTCAATGAAAGTTGATTTGGTTGTGGTGGTGGCTGGTTTGGTTGTTGTTGTAATTTCATTTGTTCTTTAAAATCATCAATAATTTTGTATAATAAATTTAAATCATAAAAATTCGGTAAAAACGTATTCACTCTCCATTCAAAATCTTTAGTATTATTTGGCATCATATCATTCATCAAAATATGAATTAAAAATCCAAAATCATAGGCTGCATGGAATGCAATCCATGTAACATTCTTTTCTAATACTAAACCTGAATCCATTAATAATTGAGCAAATTCAAAAATTTCAATACCATTATTCTTATGATTATCAAAATTGATTCCAGATTTTTGTAATAATTCTAATGAATCAGAACTAACGATTTCATTTTCTATACTGAATTTAAAATTAAATTGCCATGTTGATGGTCCATTTTCAGGTTTTTTACCATTCATATCACAAATTGAAATACCAATTTGAATTGGATTCAAAAAATCAACATTAGATCTCATGGTTTGATAATGATAATCGGATTTGGATCTGAAATTACCAATAGGTCTTGCTAATGTACCGGCAAATTCTGTACTAATGGAAATTTGATTAAAATGTTGAACTAAATTTCTTAAATTCGCAAATTCAGCATGTAAATTTCCACTCCAAACATCTCTAATAAATAAATGATTTGGTGGTGGTAATGGATTGTTTCTAAAATTATTTACATTTGTTGGGATTGTATTATTATTAGCAAGAGTTGCACCATTTATATTTAAATTAACATTATTCATATTTGCATTTGCATTATTTGGTGTGCCTGGATTCATGTGCAGCATATCGGCAGGTAATTGTTGTTGTCCATTCATCATCATTGAAGGCATGCCTCTTTGTAATACATTCATACCAGGAGGTAAATTTGGATTATTATTTATATTAATTTGTTGTTGTCCTGGAGGTGGACCTTGAGTTTGTGATAGTATTTGCGTTTGAGCTTGTGTGTGTGATTGAGTTTGACCTTGGCCTTGGCCTTGAGGATGTATTTGTTGTGGTGGTTGTTGTTGCGATTGTGTATGTGGTTGTTGTAAAGTTTGTAATTTTTGTTTCATTACTAAATTATTAAGTAATTCATGACTATTATTATTATTTGGGCCTTGGTTCATATTATTTGGACCTTGATTGACACCCATTAGATTTAAACCAGCAGGTAAAATTTGATTTGATTGTTGATTGACTAATCCTGCTTGGTTAATATGTGGAGAAAACATTTGATTATTTGTATTTTGTTGTGGATTAAAAAATTGTTCATTTCCACCTGGAAACATATGCGGTTGTGGATTCATTGATTGAATAATTGATATGTTATGGTTTAAACTAACAAAGTAATTAGTAGAATGTAATTAGATATATTATATATGATTTGATAAGTATAAAATGAAAATGAACAGTTTAGACTTTTTAATTTAATATACATAGTGCTTATAATTATTAAGTTTTAACTTTATTTATTATTAAAATTGGTTTTTTTATTATTTTCAATTTTTAATTTTTTAAAAAAATTTAAAGGACGAAACGACAAATTCATTAAAACAACTATATTGTAAAAATTAAGTACGTCGTTTGAAATGAGAGAGTTTGATATATTTAATGCCATAAAATTTACAATTGAGACAATGATATAAGAGATTTAACAATTAATATCCTACTTTTATATAATACCTACTATTTATGGGGAGCATTGTAGATACCCTGAATGTCAAATGAATTTTTTTACTAGATAGAGTTTCAAAATAGGTCTAGGATGTAGAATAATTTAAAGTATGTAACCATTTAAATAAATATTTGTGTGTAGATGTTATATATTTCAAGATATTTAAAAAAAAAAAAAGATTGTAGAATATAAATTATTTTGCTTCTTATTTAACGTTAGTATAATTCAATAACTTTTATTTATATACACGAATTTGATTTAATGATTTGTTCTCAAAATTTTCATACATATTGATATCTAAATCTGATTCCATGATAGTTTGAATATTTGCGACAGCAATTGCAGAGTAATCATATAGATTGTGTCTAAAATTACCATAAATTCTCATTAATGTTGAAAACGATTTTTCAACATTAATTGAGGTAACAAAGAAAGAAAATAAGTAATCTATTATTACAGGTAAATACATATGTTTTGTTAAACTTGATTCTGGCTTATTTGTTTCTTCTCTGTAAACCTTGTGTGCGTCTAAAAATGCTTCAAGTTCATAAATATATATCTCACAAGGACTGACTTTTAACTTAATGTTATTTTGGTTATTTCTATGATAAATAGTCTTGTAATGACAATCAGAACCATCATCTACAGAACTTTTCTCAATGCCGTTAAGCTTTAATTTATTTTGTAACGAGGCGTCAGATACCTTTTGGGTGGAAACAATATAATCATCGAACTCTTTCAAAATAGAATTTCTAATTTTTCTTATCATCTCCTCCTTAATAGATATATCCGTTCGGTAATAGGAATCATATGTAAACATAGAGTCTTGGCTACCTTCAAAAAATCTTGAACGAAATCCATTCACTGACATAAAGAGGTGCAGAAGCCTTTAATTTTTGTATTTTTTCAAATATTATTTCAGAAAGAGAATTTTTTCAATAGGGAAGTAAATGACAGTAGTAGTATTCAAAATAGTGTCATTTAACAATCCATCTTTAAAATATTTTTCTATTCTGCCACTTATTCTTCTCAAGATTATGGATGCTTCCATTCTGTGAGTTTTCTTATCAGATTGGAATATTGTATCTTTAAAAATGGTTTTAATATCAGTATCAACCCAAACTGCTAATGAAATATCATACTGAGAAAAAGCAATCACCAATTTTTCAAAGTTAGATAGTTTTGTAGCTTCATCATTCTTTTTCTTATTAATCCATTTAATGATGTTTGAGTTTGATTTAATCTTATTATTATACGTTTTGATAGGAGAATGCTACTTGTCTAAGAAATCATTCACATTATTGGGATGCATACACGATTGGGTGATCTTTTTTTATATGACTCTCACAGCGTGTAGAACCTTGCTTTCTTAACTCTTCTTTGTCTCTAAATTGAACAAGATGATTACAGATTTGATTACCGACACAAAATTTGACAGTAACATTTTAATTTGTTGTTCACTAAATATGCATATAGTAGTGTATACTTGTTTGCATTCTTATTTTTCGGTTCGCCCATTTTTAATTGTGAGGAATCTATATCCGAGTTGAATTTCAAAGAAGTAGTATTAGTTGTACTTGTAATATTTGTATCATTTGTAGCGTTTGTAGCGTTTATACCAGTTGGAGTATCTATGTTAATTCCACTATTAACACCTTCAACAAAAACACTTGGCAGTTTATATGAGATTGTACTTGGATTATGTTTAGCCTTCTTTTTCCACATTTTCCGGTTCGTCAGGAATACCGACAGAATAACTTTGATTTCAGATTATATTATTTAAATCTTCATCACCTTTTATATTCTCAATAATCTTGTTATTGAACATGATGATTTAGTTGGTAGTTTGATTTTAGTACATTATTCTATTGTTTAATTTATTAATAGTATTCAATTCTGATTGACACATTATTTTAGTTGTTGTTATATTACAGATATTTTTCTCCATGGAACATTATAAAAGAATAGTGAAAAAAGAGAAGATTTATATATCTAAAACCCCTGGTTTTTACATGAATAAAAATTTGTCACGATTCATAAATTATGCATCTTCGAAAAGCTTGTTAAACCTAAGATATAGTTCACAAGTGATTTCCTATAATAGTAATGATCACGAAAAATGATATAATTTATATTCTAACAAAATATTTATTACCTGATATATTTAATCTTAATTACCAAATCTTTTAAAATCTCATCAAAAAATAAAAGTAACAAAAAAAAAACGTAGCACGTGATGCTGAATTGAATTATTGTTTTTCTTCAACAATGAAACTTTACCCTTCCACAATATCAGTAATTAACATCAGTTTGTGAAATATCGCTGCAATCCAAACAAAATATAAAAATATTTTTAATGAAATTTTAAAGTAAATTGACAAAGGGGGTCAGTACAAGAATTGTATAATATTTTAACCATATGACTACGAAATGATTCATATACTAAAAATTCAAATAAAGAAGTTCAATTATCTGCAAACGTTCAGGGGAACAAACATATATTATTTCATTATAATAAATTTATAAAAGCTATTGTGAATAAGGCTTTTATCTTAACCCAAGATAATTTGAAAGTATAAGTTTTCGGCCCTCTTATAATTATAAAATATATGCAAGACCCTTTATAACTTATCAGAATGATAACGAATGATAAAATAACATACATGTTCATATAAGTTAAAATATATATTTCAAGATATTGGGGGGGGGGGGATATCTTATTTATTTTTAACCATTCTCACAATACAGATCAGATCAAAAACGTCGGAATTATACTTGCTACCCAGTCCTCAACATGCCATGCATAAGCTAAAACGGCCTCTAAACGAACAGCCCTGAATCTACGATACGTCTAAGCACAGCCTTAATTATATGTATCTTTACATATGGTAATCTCATAATAATAATAATAGTAAAGTATACGAATCGTTTACGAATCAGCAATTCAAAGCTTTAAGATTAAGTTAATTATATACTTTATAAGAAATAGTGCCGTACCAAAAACAAAAAGTAAATCTTGCATATAAGTATTAGTGTACTACTGTGCTACTGTATTAGTGTATTAGAAAAATAGGGGTCTGTTTGCAGTACAATGTAAATCAATTGAGTTTTTTTTTAAAAAAGTGAATCGATTGAATTGTCGTACAATGGAAGAGAAGAGTTAATTTAAATTTAAATTTTTTTAAATTTCTTTTTTTATTCATTTTATTTTGTGATTGTGTTACCGTTGTTTCTTAGTACCTAACAATATAAATATTTCCTGTGAGTGTTCGTAAGGGGTATGGAATGTTAGGCAAATAGAAATGTAACGAATTCATACCCTTACCAGAATAATAATATAATAATACAAGTTACTTATTATGAATTTCTATTTCCATTAATGATAGTAATACAGTAATATTATCATGGATTCTATTAGAAATTTATTGAATTAACAGAATGTCGATTAAATGTTTCGAGACTCTATTAATTGAACATTTTACATTTGCTATACACGGCTCATCAAAAATCTGATGCATTTGCTGCAAGCTAGCAAGGCATATATAACAAATTTATTATTTATTCTCAATGTATTAATGTTATAAGCCATTCTGTTTTTTTTTTGGTTATCGTTCGTTAAATTATATGTTCTATTCGTTTCGTAGTTTTTTTCATTGCTGTTTTTAATTAAATTCACGTCTCTAATTAATTATTTTCTCTTTTTTGGGTTGGAACCAAAAATTAGAAATGTTAATTCATCTCTTCAATGAATAATTGAATAACGTACTTTTTTTTATTTTGAAAATAAAATTGAAAATAAAAATATATAAAAAAAATATAAAAAGAGTCGATATTTCAATTATTTATTAAATTTTTAACATTCTTATCTCTTATTTTTTTTTTCTCATTTCAATTATTAATTTCAATAAAAAAAGTAAACCAAATCAAGTACACTCATCAAAAATGTCTATGGAATATAAGAGGTTCTTATTATACGGTGACTCCATCACCGAATATACTTTCAACAGTAGATTCTTCGAAGATCAAGCTGATCAGTTCACTTTAGGTTCTGCTTTATCTAACGTTTACACAAGAAAGATGGAGATCGTTCAAAGAGGTTTCGCTGGTTACACTTCCAGATGGTCTTTAAAAATCTTACCAAAGATCTTAGAAAAGGAAAACAACATCGTCATGGCCTATTTGTTCTTCGGTTCTAACGATGCTTGTTTAGGTGGTTTCCAAAAAGTTCCATTAGAAGAATATATGGAAAACACGAAGAAAGCCATCGAAATGATGAAAGCTAAAAACATTAAACCAATCTTAGTCGGTCCAGCCGTCCATGACAAAGAAAACTGGAACCCACGTCATGAAGATGAAATCGAAATGGGTTTAACCAGATCTACCGCTAACTTCAAAGCTTACTCCGACGCTTTAGAAGCTTACGCCAAGTCTGAAAACCTACCATTTGTTAACTTAAACAAAGCTTTCACCGAACAAGGTGGTGACAAATGGAGAGAATTATTAGTCGATGGTATCCATTTCAGTGGTAAAGGCTACGAAATCTTCTACCATGAATTATTAAAACAAATCCGTGCTTTCTATCCGGAATATGCTCCAGAAAATATGGAATTCAAGTTACCATTCTACAGAGACATTGTTGATAACGGTGCCAACATTAACCCATACTAATCTATTAAAACGTATATATAATGTTTTTATTTGCGATTTTATAATAACTTATATTAATGAAAAAAAAGAATTTATTATTAGTTATCATTTTTATTTCTTTGAATGCCATTGAGTTGTTTCAATTGCATCAAATTTATATATATAGACAGAAAAAATAATGACGTTTCTTGAAAAAGTTTGAATAAGTGAAGATTTTTAATAGACTTATATATATAATTAATTAATAAAATTAAAATATAATATGTTCAAAGATAGTTAGATTATTTAATTATAACAAATTTTCAATTATTAGATGAAATCCGTAGAAAATTATAAAATCAATATAATTGATCAATTTCCAATCATATGGTTTCTCCAGAAAAATTCAATACATATATATATATATATATATATATTATCAAAGTTTTTGTATTCTTCTTTTTTTACCTTTTAAATATTCATCTTTCTAATTAATTATCTTGTTTTGTAACCATTTTTTCTAACCATTTAATAAAAAATTTAAAACTTTCAGTATTTTCCATTAAATCTTTAGAATTTACATTTTTTTTCTCTTCAAAATTATATTGTCTTAGTATGTTTTCATTATTACAAATTTGATTAAATATAGATCGATTAAACATTTGTAATTGATCAAACCATGATTTCTTAATATCATCGAAATAAATGTCTAATGCTCGATTAATTTGTAGATCTGTCATTATATCACTTTGAATGGGTATCTTTTGTAAAAAAACAAATGAATTGATTGTACCTGTTAATGCATTTGTTAACATCATTTTTTGCTTGTTCTTTTCTTCAGGTTTCTTTTCTAATATTTTATCATTATATGTCAATATAACTTCAATTTCTCTTTGTAATAATACAATTAATTTTTTATCAATAAGAGTTTTGTATTGCAGTAGAATTGGAATATTCATTTCATTGTTTTTCTTTTCATCTGTAATAATGTTTGTATGCATTGTATCTAAACTATTCTTTTGAGTCTCTTTCAATTCTAATATTGATTTAAACATATTTCTTGTATTTAATAACGATTTCCTTACAATTTTATCTGTAATATATTGATCACTATTCTCAATATAAAAGGTAAGATAAATTATATCTGTTAAAAAGAAATTTATACTTATATAAAAATCAATCCATGAATTAATATATTTATATTCTGTCGATGATGTATCTTTACCATTTAATTTTTGGGTTTCTTTTTGGTTGTTATCTATTTTAGACATGTTTTTATATAATGAACTTTCATTCAACTCATTTGAACTCATAATGTTATTTCCTCTTTGTACAAATATATCTGGTTTCTATTATACTGGAAAGTAATTATATTTCTTTATAGATTAATAATATAATTTAACATCTGTGTGTTTAAAAGATAGCTATGACAATTTATTTAAATCTGAAAAATAGTAAAATAAATATTGACAAAAAAAAAATTAAATAATATTTCAATTATGGACATAATTAATGATTCAAAATTAGTAGGTTTTAATATAATTAATTATATCATATATAAAATTTAACACCAATCTTTTCAAACAAGAAATATATTAAATTATTCTAGTTTCATACTCTACAATAAAAATTTACATGAAAAAAAATATCAATAGATTACATTTTTATAAAAGCTAATAATAAAAAAGAATTGTTTAAGTTGCTTGTTACAAGGATACAAAAATATTAAGCAATTAAACTTTATTTAGTTGAATTATAAGCATTGCAACTCGTTCTTAAAGTTTCGATAATTAAAATTATCACCTATCATTAGACATGTTTATCTTCTTGCCAAGTTGAACAAGTTTCTTAATATGTAAAACTTACATTCAACTTTACATAACTTCAAAAATTGAATTTAAATGTATTTAATTGGTGATATTTGAAATCCCTTAAACATACTCAATTAAATACCATTATTAAGAAAATAATTAATTTGAATTGTTATATTTTATATGTATTATTATCTTATATTTAAAATTTTAGATTTTTTTTTTCATTTTTCAGATTTCACTATATTTAAAATTTTTCAAAGCAAAGGCATCACTTTTCAAATATTCAAAATTTAAAAAGAAATATAATGAAAAATTGGTAAAACCAATAGTTATAGTTTTAAAATTAAAATCATACCAATTAGTTTATCAAACAATTCTTAAATTTAAAATATTATACTTATTTTAAATTGTTTGTTTTAAATTTGGTAGGTGAACCAAAAAGAATATTGTAGTAATTCAATAGGAATTAATTTTTGAAAATAGAGTCTCATTTATCTTTTGTTTTTAATTTGAAGTTAGAATGTCAAGATTTGAAATATATTCACCAGAAGGTCTAAGATTAGATGGTCGTAGATGGAATGAAGTTCGTAGATTTGAAAGTTCGATTAATACACATGCACATGCTGCCGATGGTTCATCATATTTAGAACAAGGTAATAATAAGATTATAACTTTAGTTAAAGGCCCAAAAGAACCTCCTTTACGTTCTCAAGTCAATCCTTTAATGGCTACAATGAACGTTTCTGTTAATATAACAAAATTCTCAAAATTTGAAAGAAGTGCTACTAGTCATAAAAATGAAAGACGTGTATTAGAAATTCAAACAGCATTATTACGTACTTTTGAAAAAAATATTATGTTACATTTATATCCACGAACTCAAATTAGCATCGAAATTCATATACTTCAACAAGATGGTGGTATGTTAGCCTCTTTAATAAATGGTATTACATTAGCTTTAATCGATGCTGGTATTGCTATGTATGATTATGTCAGCGGTATATCTATCGGTTTATTCGATACAACTCCATTGTTAGATGTCAATTCTTTAGAAGAAAATGCCATGAGTACAGTTACTTTAGGTGTTATTGGTAAATCGGAAAAGATATCTTTATTATCAGTAGAAGATAAAATCCCATTGGATAGATTAGAAAGTGTGCTAGCTATTGGTATTGCTGGTGCTCATAGATTAAGAGATTTAATGGATGAAGAATTAAGAAAACACGCACGTAAGAGAGTTATAAACTCATCTAATAAATAAGAGTAATAATATTATTAAGCAGAGAAGTTTGTACCTTAGTTGCTTAATAAACTTGATAAAATTTTTGCATTATGAGTATTTTACTCAACTTATGGAATCATAATGAACCTCTATAAATCCATTAATGGGAAAAGCATTTGAAGATATTCCCGTAATTTAAACATTTTAAATAGAAAATTATAATTATATTTAATGTATAATGATGTAACTTGATAATTTTGTATTAAATAAATTTATTTAATAAGTATTCGGAACAAAATGAACTATAACATTAACGTATAACTTAAGTATGTTAATTCTTTACAAAAAATATTGTTATTAAGGTAATGAATAAAAAATTGTTTGAATTATAATTACAAAAAATAATAATGTGAATATTAGAAGGCATATATATTAATTAAAGAATATAAAAGTTCGTCATGAAATGGAAAGGTAATATAAGAGTATGTTCTAGGGAAAATATTATAATTTAAACATCAAGGTTTTAAATTAGTTTATCATCTTTTAGTTTTGATACTAATTCATCGACTGAATTTAACTTGATACCTTCTTTTCTTAACTTTGGTTCTTCTAGATTAACTATTTTCAATTGAGATTTAATATCTATATCTTTAAATAAAGAGTCATTTGTCTTCAATTTCTCAATAGGTATTTTCTTAGCTTTCATTAACTTAGGTAATGAAACGTATCTAGGGGTATTTAATCTTAAATCTGTACTAATTATCAATGGTAAAGAAGAGATCAAATATTCCTCACCACCATCAATTTCTCTTGTAACCTTTATTTTATCTCCTTCCAATAATTCAACCTTAGCAGCATTAGTAGCTTGTGGCCAATTTAAAAGACCAGCTAACATTTGTCCAGTATTATTGCTATCATCATCAATTGCTTGCTTACCTAATATGACTAAATTTGAGTTTTGTCTTTCTATTATTTTTTTCAATATTTTAGCAATTGCCAAAGGTTCTAAATTAGCACCCTCATTTTCAATTAAAGTTGAACTATCTACACCTTTAGCCAAGCAATTTCTTATAATATCTTGAGCTTTTGGCGGACCAATTGCAACTGAATGAATATTTTCTACTTTTTCTTTATTAGCCTCCTTTATTTTTAAAGATTCCTCAATAGCAATATCATCGAAAGGATTGATACTGAACTTAACACCTTTTTCATCGATTAATCCGTTGACTAATCTTGGTTTGATTTGATAATCAATAACTCTCTTAACAGGAACTAAAATACGAAGTAATGATTTATGTGACATGGTTTAAAAATATATATGGATGATATAGATGGAATTGGAATTTGAATCTAATCCACTATGCTTTTCTAATTAAAAAAAATGTAAATAAAAAAATTGGTCAATTTTGAAGTAAGAATAATTTATGTTTACCAAAATTTAAACTCATGCATTGTAGTTAAAAAATAAAACAATTAAATATAAATTAAAAACCAACATTTTTGTTCATTTTTGTTCATTTTTTCACCTTTGTTTCTTTACATTTCCTAGATTTTTCGCTTTTGAGTATTTAAAAATCCGAATGGTGCAATAGAAATGTAATAATAATAATTTAGTCATGTAAAATATCAAATACCAAATTTAATGAATCTTGATTAATTTATGATTATAAATATCAATGAATAAAGTATATAAATTTATTAATTGAGGTAATAAAATTTATTTTTAAATCAATATATTAACTTTGGAATATTTTCAGAATACAGACACCAGTTAATCCAAAAAAACATTTGTATCTACTTTAAAGAATATTTATGATTTCAAGAATTAGTTGAATATAAGTTGTCGACTTAGAAATCAGTACCAAAATTTTATTATTTGATAAGATTTTCTATTATTGTCGTTTAAAAAGGATATGGTTTGAGTATTACGTTATTTTCATACTTCATGTCATATTTGAATCTTAATTTTTATTTTTTTCGAAGCAATACCAATTCATTTTCCAAAAAAGTATCTTTGAAATGATCTGAAATATTGAAATATTGAAATTAATTTTATTATTAAAAAATTGTCGAACTCTTGCGTTATTTCTTTATTTATTACTGAAATTTGTTTAATTTCAATACGTACTTATTGTTATTACTGTAATATTTTTATTTTGGAATTTGAAACAAATTTAATGAATTATATTCAATAATTTTATTGCTTTTAATTCAAAATTAGTTGAATTATTAATTAACTATATGAATATTTTGGTAATTAAACTAAAAGCTATTATGATACAATATTTATCAATCGATTTTGTTTGAATTTTTTCATATTATTTGTAAACAAAACCGTAATAATAAATTATCTCATGATAAAAATGAATTGTTCTTAAATATAATATATATATAATATTAACTTATTTGTTTGTTATTTTATTCATCACAATAACTAATTTAATGAATAAAATTAAAAGTAAGTTACACAATATTAAGATATTTCAAATACAGTGCTTCTTTATTCTAATTCAATATATTTTCCCAAAAGTTAATTATAAAGAGAAAACGAATCCATTTCTATTAATAAATTATAAAAATTGTTGGATTAAAATTAGAAAATTGTCGAGTTTCAATAGTTGTAGATATATTTATAAATTCTATATTAGTATATTTCTCACTGCAGATTTTAAATAATAAATAATTTTATATAATAAATTATAATTAAATCTTGTAAGATATATTTCACATTCCAATATACTTTATTCATATATTTGAAATAATATTGTAATGGTCACGATCATTTTAATCTTCGGCATTAAAAGTTGGTTACAAATTACCTGTGCAGTATGCTAGGTCTCAATTTCGTAGTTAAAAGTCTATTTAGATTATAGATCAAGGATAGTACAAATAATAAAATAATATCGGTTTAGTAGCAAACATATTAATTAAGAAATACTATGAGTGTCATTTACTATATTTATATTCTGTTTAAGAAATAATCTGTTTAATTTTATCTCTTTCTTATTTCCAACACTAACATGGTTTAATTGAATATGTTTTTTTATCTTTTATCTGTTTTTTTAATAAGTAAAAAATAGTGTGAAATAAGGACAAAAAAAAAGATAAAAATAAATATGTTTTTTTTAAAAAACATACCAAATAAAGAACGAAGGTAAAATAGCCACGAAATAAACATCACAAACCCAAAACAATGAATCTATAAAGTACTTTTCATTTTGTATTTTTAAAAGAAGTTCTAAGATAATTTATAAGAAAAAAGTATAAGAAAATTATCTCTTAAAACATATTACTATTCAGATAATTAGCCTATGATATTATAGAAAATGAATTGGTTTTTAAGTAATTAATATTGTATTTAAAATATAAAGATTTTAAAATTCAACTTCATTTCTTTAGAAGCTTTTTTTAATTTATCTGATTACTCTTTAAATCAACAATAAATATTCACTATAAGTACTTAATAAATGTGTTTATTTTTTTAATAAAATCCATAATATGATGAATATTTTAAAAATATATTTGATAATAATGTTTTAAACTAATAAAATTGTTATACTAGATTATAAAATTTGAGTAAAAAAATAAAATTAATTTTACCATAAAACATACACATTTACAAAGAAAAAAAAATATTTAAAATTCAAACAAAAGAATAACTAAATAATTTTTTCAAATTTAATAAAGAGAGAATAACATGTTAAAAAGATAACAATTTAAAAAAAAGTTAAAGAATGATCTCTTATATTTTTAAGAAGAAAATTTAGAATAAAATAATTTTCTCTTCTATTATGCGAACACCGGATAGTATTTTATAGAAATATTCTTTCAATTTTATTAATAAAATTATTTTAATGGTTTGTCAATTATTAATAGTTTATTAAACATTATAAGAAACTGTTGAATAAAAAAAAAGTATTGAAAAAAACGGGATCATAATGATATTAAAACCAATAAATTAAAAGAAGTAATACCTTACAGTATTGGTGAACAATTTCGAATATTTCAAATTGAGTAATTAATACAAAATGATAAAAAATTAATTAATTCTCTAAACCTACTACTACCTTAGAAAATTTCGAAAAAAATTAATTTATTCTGAATAAAAATTACACAGTATTTGATTTTTATTTCCATAAATTTCCATTAGAATCTAAAATACATAAATAATATGCATATATTTAGTAATTAATTACTTAAAAAAAAAAAGCACTGTTAATAATATCGAAACCCAAATAAAAAAAAATAATGTTTCCACTTAATAACATAATACTTCTGTTGTAAAAAAACTTCAAACTATTTAGATTATTTGAGTAATTATTAACAATCAAATACTATAAAAGAAAAATAAAAAAACCAAAATCTAATTGTTCTTATTAGTAAAACGGATCCACGGAAAGATAAATTTTAATTTTAATTTTAATATATTTTATTTTATTATATTTCATTTAAAAGAAAAAACTATATAATAAAAATTAAAAATTATAAAGTATTATTTTATATAGCTGTGATCTAGACTTTATTAAAATAAAATTGTATTACTTTATCTTGGACAAAAATATATTCATTTAAAAAAAAATAAAAATATACATATGCATGTATATATTACAATTTAATAAGATCGGATAGGATCGGATCTGATGAATATCTTGCAGTATTTTTGCGCAAAAAAATTCATAAAAAAGAAACGAGAAAATGTATCAAATATTTTTTCAACACAAAATAATAAATAATAATAATAATATATTAATTATTTTGTGTTGTAAATATATTTTTTCTTCCTTCGCAATTTATCTATTTTTTTAAAAAAAAGAAATTCTTTACTTGAAATAGGTACTGGGTTTTCTTACTTATCCATAAAAGATAAAAGATAAAAGATAAAAGATAAAGGATAAAGGATAAAAGTAAATTTTTTACAATTGAACATAACAGGTATTTCATTGTTGTCTATTTATTCCTTGGTTCAATTGAAATTTAATTTATTGAAAATTTTAAATTTTATTATTGATTTAAGAAATAAAAAGAAAAGAAGAAAAACAAAAAGAAAAAAAGAAAAGAAACAGAGAATTGAAAAACAGAAGTTGTACGCATATGTACTCTAAACATTTATTATATAAAATACACTTTTCTTTTTATCGTTTTTGTGATATTATCTTTTTTTTTTTTTGAAAATGCACACACAATGTCAAACAAAACTCTGAGGGAAACAAGAAAAATAATATTTTTTTAAAAAATTTTTTAAGACAAATTTCGTTTTTACATTTTTTGTCCTAATGTTTTTCTTTTAATGTGTGCGTGCATTTAATAAAACACACCAAAAAAAGATAATATATCCTTAGGAATGTCGGAGTATTTTATTATATTTTAAATAACTATAATTTTTTAAAATTAACAGAATGTGATTTAACAGCCTATCTTAATTTAATTTAATTAATTGTCTTGTTCAATATATATATATATATATATATATATATATTTTCTCATGTTCTTTTATTTTCACTTCTTTTTTCTTATGTTCATTTATTTTCACTTTTTTTTGTTTTTTTGGAAACAAGTAATCAAATATTTAATAATAAGTTAATATCCAAAAAAATAATTTACAGATACTGATATAAATATTTATAATATATTCTAATTTTAAACATTTATTCTTTATTTAAATTTTTATTAAACACATTTTAGCTGCTAAAACTTTTGAGTTCTACCTTTAATAATAAATTTATTTAAAACAGTTTCTTTTAATTTCAAAAATATTATTACTTACAAGATTAAAAAGATTATTCTAATTTAAAGTAATTAATCTATATTGTTTAACTTTTACGACAAGCTTCATTTTTGTTTTTAAAAAAATATTATTAAAACTAAATATTGAAACATTTTACTACTGTTTTTTTGGATATAATTTTAAAATAATAAATTTAATAATTCATTCGATTTTTGATACAGACCTATTACAATTGAACACATTCATAAATTTAAGACATTATTTTTAATTTTAAAAGATGATTCCGATTTTAAAATTTAATCATTTTTTACTATTGGTTTTATGGGTACTCAAATTGGTCCATGCCGCTGATGGTGGTACCACTACCTCTTATTTTTGTCAAAGTACCGATTCAACCACAGTAACAACTACAAGTACAACTGAAAATGTAAGTTTAGTATTTTTTACTTATACTACTACATATCTTTCTATTTTTGCTCCATACAGTTATTCTACTTTAACACAATCAACTATAAGCACTGGCGCTACCGAAACAATAACATCAACTATTTACTCAACTGAATCTGATGCTGAATCCAATGCATGTATTATATACGAAATCGTATCAATATATATACCTTTGCAATATACTTCCACCACTACAACAAAATCTTCCTCTATCTCCAGTACATTGACATATTCAACTTCCATTTTCCAAGATTCTGACGGTTTAACTGAAACAACAGTTTACTACGTTGCTACACCAATTAATAGATCTACAACTACTACTAGAACTACAAGTGATTTTAGTGGAAGTTCAAATACTTTTAGTACCATTGTTACCACTTATACCGACGCAGACGGTAATGAAACTACTCAAACAACTTATGTCGTCGCCGTTCCAACCAATCTTTTACACTCCACAACCACAAATGATGGTTGGACCGGTACTGTTGCCACTACTTGGTCGACACAATACGTTGCAACTACCGGTGCTGATGGCTCCACCACACCTGGTACTATTTATTGGGTCCACACATCAAGAGTTGCTGGTGTTACAGTCACAAACACTTGGTCTGGAACATATACTGCTTTTTACTCTACATTTGTGTCTATCTCAACATTGGATATAATTTTAACCACTTATTATTACACTACAACTTATTACTACATTAACATTCCTGCCTACAACACAACCAATACAACAACCACTGCCTCTGCAGAATCTCTAACATATACTTATTCTACTTCTATTTGGACTACAACAGATTCCAACGGAAACTTAACAACACATACTCTATATTTTGTTGCTACTCCAACTAGATTGTCAACATCTACAATCAGTACAACAAGCAGTTTTACTGGTTCCACCACAACATACTCAAGTATTACCACTACTACTACTGATGCAGACGGTAATGCTACAACAGAAACTATCTATTTAGTTGCTGTTCCAGAAAACTACTTACACTCCACAACCACAAATGATGGTTGGACCGGTACTGTTGCCACTACTTGGTCGACACAATACGTTACAACTACCGGTGCTGATGGCTCCACCACACCTGGTACTATTTATTGGGTCCATACATCAAGAGTTGCTGGTGTTACAGTCACAAACACTTGGACAGGTTCTTACACAACCTTTTACTCTACCTATGTATCATTATCATCCAGTTTCGTTTTAACAGACTTAGATTATACTACATTTACAACAACCTATTATTACATCTATATCCCACAATTTAATGTTACCAATACCACCACAAGAGCTTCCGTTTCTTCCACTACTAGAACGTTCTCTACTTCTATTTGGAGTGTAACTGGTGCCGATGGTAATGTCACAACAAGCACCCTTTACTACGTTGCTACACCAACCCGTTACTCTACATCTAGAATCAGTACAACAAGTAGTACTACCGGCTCTACTAGAACATACTCAACTATTACCACTACTACAACTGACGCAGACGGTAATGCTACAACAGAAACTATCTTCTTAGTTGCTGTTCCAGAAAACTACTTACACTCTACAACCACAAATGATGGTTGGACCGGTACTGTTGCCACTACTTGGTCGACACAATACGTTACAACTACCGGTGCTGATGGCTCCACCACACCTGGTACTATTTATTGGGTCCACACATCAAGAGTTGCTGGTGTTACAGTCACAAACACTTGGTCTGGAACATATACTACTTTTTACTCTACATTTGTGTCTATCTCAACATTGGATATAATTTTAACCACTTATTATTACACTACAACTTATTACTATATTAACATTCCAGCTTTCAATTCTACTACAACAATTACAACATACAGTAATCTTTCGTACACTACTACCTATTCTACCTCTATTTTATCTGTCACCGACAGTGATGGAAATGTTACTACTTCAACAATTTATTATGTTGCTACATCTTGGCGTCAATCTACCGAAACGGACAGAACTACAATTAATTATAGCGGTAGTTCAAGAACTTATTCTACAAGGTACTCCATATTAACCGACAATTCCGGAAATGAAACTACACAAACAACCTATTATGTTAGTATTCCAACCAATCTTCTAAAATCAACTACCACTAATGATGGTTGGACTGGTGCATACACAACCACATGGTCCACACAATACGTTACAACTACAGGTGCTGATGGATTAGTAACTCCTGGCACTGTATATTGGGTCCACACTTCAAGAGTTGAAGGTGTAACAATCACTAGCGCATGGACAGGTTCATACAGTACATTCTACTCCACTGCTGTTTCAGAAAATATTTGGCATCTGGCTGGTGTCCCTTACGCAACTAGTACCACTACATATTACTATTTCGACATTCCATATTATGCATCAACCGTTTCGAATACTAGTTGGGGTAGTGTATCTTACACAACTACAACAAAGACATCTATAACTTCATATACACAATCGGATGGTAATGTAACGACTATTACCTATTATTATATCGAAACACCAGTTCGTCGCTCTACTTCTAGTTATACTTTAGAAAGTAATATTGGTGGTACAGTTTCATCAACATATTTTACTATTGAAGATACAATTACTGATAGTGACGGTAATGAAACAACTGAGACTACATATTTCATTGCAATTCCTACTGCTCTGTTCATGACAACAACGACTGCCCCTTGGACTGGTGATTATACTTACACATATGCCATTGACTCTACTGTAGTCACTGGTAATGATGGAATCACTACTACAAAAACAGTATACCATGTTGCTACTCCAAGACCGGAAGGTGTTTGGTCCACTACTTATTGGACTGGTACATACACTACTTACTCTTTTGAAGGATATACATTAATGTGGGGTTTTCAATTCATTATTATTTTCGGTTTATGGTTATATGATGTTTATTATTTATATACTCCAATCCGTAACACTACTTTTACGACTACAACAAATGCATGGACAGGTATCTCTAATAGGGCGACATCAAGAACAACTACAATTACCGGTCAAGATGGAGAAGCAACTACAGAATACATATACACATTATATACACCAGCCAGTACATTAACAACAACATATTTCTCTCAAGGTACAAGTATTGGATCCATTACAATCACAACTAAAACAACTACGACAAAAATATCAAGTCTCGATAATTACTATTATGAAGTTATGTACTATGTTGTGTTGCCTGTTAATACAAAAGTATCAACCTCTTACACTAGTTGGAGTGAAACTTACGGCTCTAGTATCTCAACCTATTTAGCTACAAGTACAGATGGCGAAGATTCTGTATACGTAGTAACCGTGTATCTTGTTGCAACACCTTCAGTTCCTATTTCAACAAGTTATACAGGCTGGACAGGATCATACGATCGAATTTTATCAACCACTTCTTTTACATCTTTAGGTTATATCAATGGCTTTTTAGCAGATTGGACTGTTACTGTCATAGTAATAGAAACTGAATATCGTAAATCTACTTCAAGCGTCTTTACTTGGGGAGATGTAACCGAAAATTCAACCTTTTCTACATCAACTTTTATTACCACAAATGTTCTTGCAGAAGAGATAACTGAAACTGTTTATTATATAACTACTCCAATTCGTAATTCAACAACTTCAGAATATTTCCCATTAGCATCTGATACAGTGACAAGCACAATCTCCACAATTACCTCAACAATTGTAGGGTCAGATGGCTTAACTACTACTGAAACTATTTACTATGTTGGTGTTCCAATCAACTCTTCTCAAACTACCATCTTTACAAGTTGGACAGGTACCTATATTGACTTTTATTCAACAACTACAAGCTCACAAACCACTGTTTACTATGTCAGAACACCGGGTGATGGTATTACAACTACATATATTCCATGGGCTGGTGACTATACTTCAACATTCCTCACATCCGTTGCTACAAGCTATGGTTATTCAGAATCATATTTTGGTGGGTGGATCTACACAATTGTTTATGTGGAAACTCCCGAGCGTTATTCATCTAGTACTTCATATGCACCATGGGCTCAAACTTATACCGATACCTATAGCCAACTCATTACCACTACTGTTGGAACGGATGGCGAAGAAACTACAGAAACTATATTTTATGTATACACCCCATGGCGTATCACAACAACATCAACAACAACGGGTTGGGCCAACTCGCTCACCGAAACATTTTCTACTGAAACTTTTACAACTACAGGGGAGAATGGATTAGAATATACCGTAGTGGTATATCTAGTAGGTACGCCTCAAAATAATTTTACTAGCACATCATTTTCTGCATGGCAATCTTTATCAAGTGTGACCTGGTCTACAACTGTCTACACAACTGTTTCTGAAGAGTTCACCTTTACTGAAACAATTTATTTCGTAAATACTCCATTGAGAGAAACGTTTACAACATCATTTTCTGCTAACAGTCAAATTGACTACACATCCACTGTTTCAACAATAATTACAACGTCGACAGCATCCAATGGAGATGAAACCACTTTATACACTTACGTAGTGGAGACTCCAATTTTCACTTCTTTGTCAACATCCTTTACTGTTTGGGCTGGTGATGAACAATTTACATACTCTACATTAATTACTACCATTACAGAAAGTGGCAATGCCATCACAGAAACAATTTATTTCGTTTACTCACCAAGATTAACATTTTTAAGTACTTCATTCACTTATGGTTACGGTGCTACAGAAACTTTATCCACCCTATTCACAACTATAATAGGTTCAGATGGTAATACAACTACTGGTACAGTATATTTTGTTCAAACACCAATAAGAATTTCTACTTTAACGTCATACATTGCTTGGACAAATGATTCGCTATTTACATCAGTAACTACAATGACTACGACAGATGAGGAAGGAGATGAAGTAACAGAAGTAATTTATTATATATACGGTCTTGAAGGCCATTTCACATCTACTACATATGTTACAGCTGACTTTGCAGATGGTGAGACTTTATCAACAATTATCACAACTTATTTCGGTATTGATGGTTATTTAACTGAAGGTGTTATCTATATAGTTAATATTGCCGAAATATCAACCAATGATATTGGATACACAACTGAATCCGAATTCACATCCTCTGAAGAAACATCCTCTGAAGCCTCTTTCTCCGAAGCCACTACTTCTGAAGCCTCTTCTTCCGAAGCTGCTACTTCCGAAGCCTCTTCTTCTGAAGCCTCTTCTTCCGAAGCTGCTACTTCTGAAGCCTCTTCTTCCGAAGCTGCTACTTCTGAAGCCTCTTCCTCCGAAGCTGTTACTTCTGAAGCCTCTTCTTCCGAAGCCTCTTCTTCCGAAGCCTCTTCTTCCGAAGCCTCTTCTTCCGAAGCCTCTTCTTCCGAAGCCTCTTCTTCCGAAGCTGCTACTTCTGAAGCTGCTACTTCTGAAGCTGCTACTTCTGAAGCCTCTTCCTCCGAAGCCTCTTCCTCCGAAGCTGTTACTTCTGAAGCTGTTACTTCTGAAGCCTCTTCTTCCGAAGCTGCTACTTCTGAAGCTGCTACTTCCGAAGCTGCTACTTCTGAAGCCTCTTCTTCCGAAGCTGCTACTTCTGAAGCCTCTTCTTCCGAAGCTGCTACTTCTGAAGCCTCTTCCTCCGAAGCTG